>MCGO01000118.1:0-125929 GCA_002104985.1 Rhizoclosmatium globosum | reverse complement strand
TGCCGATCTTCTCTGGCTCTGTCTTCAGTGTGGCCAAGTGCACTGTGGAAGATCTGAAAACAACCACGCTGAATTACACTCGTCTTCAAATCCCAAACCACTGTCTCGTGATCAATCCATCTTCTCTCGATGTGTGGTGCTATGCCTGTGACGACTTTCTCCAAAGCGAAGAGAACAAAGAACCAAATTATTGCGGAAGTGAAAGCGCTGTTTGCGCAGGAAAAAGCAAAGATGGAACGAAAGGCGTTGGCGGCGATTCCAGTGCCAAGTGCACCCTCGACTGGGAAACCCATCAAGTCTGATAAGGATATCAAACGAGCTCGTGCAAAGCTGCCCATTCCTGGCCTCTCCAACCTGGGAAATACTTGCTTCTTTAATAGCACCGTTCAGTGTCTGGCGTACACGAAAGCGTTGGAGCCATATTGGGGCAACCAAGACTCTCCAGAAGCTGCATCTGTGATTCAAAAGTCTCTTTCGAGGGGTACGTTCAGTGTTTGATTATGCAAACTTGTACCAATTTAGCACCCATAGCATTCTTGAATCTCATTAATGTCATGCACGCACAACGATCCGCTGGGAAACTCTCCCCTGTCGTGTCTCCCGTTGGCCTATTTACTCAACTCAAACAGAAATACGAAATGTACAGATCTATGGTCCAACAAGACGCTCATGAGCTTCTGCGAACACTTCTTGATGGAATCCGTGAAGAGCAACGTCCCAGAGATTCAGAGACGGGTAAACTAATTCCAGACGGTGGCGGTGGCTTCGTGGATGACGTGTTTGGTGGAAAATTGGTTTCGTTGTGCTTTGTGCGAGTTGTAGGGGGCTGAGTTTTCGGTTTGAAGAGTTTTTGGACTTGAGTATGAGTATTGGGAGTGATGTTGGAGGAAGTAAAGACTTGGCAGGTGGAGAACAGAATAAGGATAAGAAATGGGTATGTCTTTATACTTTTGTCAGGTCTGTCAGGTCTGTTAATAATGTCGAATTAGTTCAATCTTCTTGCTGCCATGAGGAATAGACTCAGTCCCAACCCATCGAAACAGGCGACTCCAGCATCTTCTCGCCCTGCGTCTCCACTTCAAAGTGTTGAAGCTGACTTGGAACAAGCAATTAGTAAACTGAGTGTCAACCAATCGGATTGTCTATTACCACCTGGAACAACCACATTCAATGACCGCGAGCAGCAGAAACTCACAGAACAACTATTTCGTACACTGGACACTGTCAAAGTTCAGCAAGGAGCTGCAGCGGCAGCTGAACTCGCCAATTCTGGAAAACCAAAGCAACTCACACTCGCAAAGTGTTTCGAGCATTTCCTCGGTTGCGACGTACTTGAAGGAGAAAATGGACTCGTATGCGACAATTGTAACGGAAAGCTCCCAGACAACGACACCCCACCACTTCCCTTTACAACAAAACTCCGCGCATCCGTTTCCGCACCAACCATTTCCCTCTCACTTGACAAAAACCTGGGACCTCCCACATCCCAAGACCAAAACGATGTCAACGACACAGACTCCCTCACCTCTTCTGAAACCTCCGCAATTCTCGACGACGAAACAATCGATCCAACTGCAGACCTCCCTCTCCCTCCTCAATCCTCCCCTCATCACAACCCCCGCGTCCCCATCAAAACCAACTAAACCACAAACCTTGACAAACGGATACAAAAGATACCTTATCCACACATACCCACACACCCTTGCCATCCACCTGAAACGGTTCGAACGCATCGGGAAATCCGGAACACGTACACGAAAGTTGGGATACACACGTTGCATTCCCGGAAATCCTCGATATTGGAATGTACCTCTCTCCGAAGCTCTCTCTGAGAAGCGGAAGGGGGTGCTGGGGAGTGGGAAGACGTTGTTGTTGAGAAGGGGAGACGGGATCCTGATAACGGCGTGTATCGGTTATACGGCGTTGTTGTACACGCTGGGAGTTTGTTTGGTGGCCATTATGTGGCGTATGTGAGGCTTCCGATGAAAGTTGAAGGTGATGATGGGGAGAAGGTGAGGCGTGGGTTTATATGAGTGACGGGCAGGTTCGGTTGAGTAGTTTGGAGGAGTGTTGGGTGTTCAAGCTTATATGTTGTTTTATGAACATGTGGATGCAGTCCAACAGTAAATTAAAAGCTTATCATATTATATTTATGGCGCTCTTCCTTGTGCTCTTCCTGGTTTTTGATGTGAGTGACTGCTGGTCAAGATGATGCCAAATCACAAGTCGCTCGAAATGATCTTTCCTATCACTGTCAGCGCTGCAGCCACCAGTGCAATCACCTCAAGAAAAACGAACCCTTCTCGGAAAATTTCGGGGAATTGATAAATTTTCGGCTTGGAATGCATGCCCTGCTTGACAATATTGAATTCAAGTAAACTTTATGCACCTTTTATGCATTTAAGCGCTTCATATATAAGTCGCGCTTCATAATTTCTCCAACTCTGAGTTGTGTGGCAATGGGATGGGAAAGGATTAGTAACTATGAGGGTTCAATCCCAACCAAACGAAAAAAATTCAAGCCACCCTTCGAACATAAAACTGCCCATACAAAAAAGAAAAAAGTTCATTACAAAAAAATGAAGACAGCGAACGACCAACCTGACCTCTTGGTGGCAACGGATAACATTGAAGCCGGCGCTTTCAGAGGTGATGGAGCTGAAGCCTTGTCACAGAATGAGCTCAGACTTCGCCAACTTGAAGAGAAGAGAAACATTGATATTGATGACAAGTTGATGGAGAACTCTGATAAGATGCCTCGGGCTGTTTGGTTTGTAAGTTTAGGCGTCTGTCAAAGTTCGAGCAGAGTATCAAACTGACGTTTTGCTGTTTCAGATTATCCCCAATGAGCTCGGCGAACGTTTCTGTTACTATGGACTCACTCCAGTCCTCAAGAACTTCTTGAAGTACCAACTTGGATACCTTGAAAAGACTGCTGCCAATGAAATGTACCACATCTTCCAGGGTCTTGCCTACTACACACCTCTTGTTGGAGCCGTCATCTCCGACTCTTACCTGGACAAATTCAAGACCATCACCATTCTTTCTTCCGTCTATGTGTTTGGATTCCTGCTCCTCACCATCACCTCATGGCCAACTATTATGGGTGTTGAAACCACAATGCTTTCAAGAACCGGTCCCCTTATTGGTCTTTTCCTCATCGCTCTCGGTACAGGAGGTATCAAACCATGCGTATCTGCCCACGGAGGTGACCAGTTCCTCGAAACCCAGAAATACGGCCTCCAAAAATTCTACAACTACTTCTACATCTCCATCAACGTTGGCTCCCTTCTCGCTTCATACGTCTCCCCAGCCATCCAAAAGAAAGAGTTCTTCACATTCCCGAACGCAACTCTCGCGATTTGGAAGGAGGCCGATGTTCACCCAACTGGAAACGGATACCCATATGTTTTCTTGATGCTCACCTGTTTCATGACATGTGCGCTCGGGGTTTTCGTCGCTGGATACAAGTCGTACAGAATCGTTCCACCTGCTGGAAAGTTTATCTTGATTGACATTTTCACTGTCGCGTACACGTACATCAAGAACCGTATGAGTCTTCCAAAGCAAGAGGCGTATGAAAAGACTTGTAACACTTATACGGAAGGAATGGTTGTTGAGATGATGGATTTGGCTAAGGTTATTGGTGCCATCTGGCCTGCTCCTATTTTCTGGATGGCGTTCAACCAAAACGGATCTACGTGGCAAGATTTGGGTGATCAGATGGCTGTGCCGTTTGGTCAGTCTAAGGCCGATTCGTTCCTGGATTCCGCAACCGTCAACAACATTTCCAACCCAATCTTTATTGTTATTATTGCTCCAATCTTTGCTAACTGGCTGTTCCCGTACATTGACAAGAAGCTCGGTACTGACAAGTTTGGACTTATGCAACGAATGTACGTAGGTCAGTTCATTGCTGGTCTCTCTTTTATCGCTGCCGCTTTGATTCAAAAAAACGTCAATTCCAACTGTTTCGACGGAGGTAAAATCGACTCGTGCCAGTCTTCCACTTCAATCGCTTGGGAAATTCTTCTGTACTTCATCACTACTCTTGCTGAATGCTTGTTTTCCATCTCCGGAATCAACTTCTGTTACGTTGAGGTTGGAAAACGTACCAAGTCTTTCTGTGCCTCTCTTTGGCTCTTTACAGTTGGAACTGGTTCGTTCCTTGCTACTGCTTTGCTGAAGGGTACCCTCGGTGCGCCAGATAACACATACTGGACACGCGAGACTTTCTTTTATCTTGTTGCCGGACTTTGTATGGGTTCATCTATTATTCAGTTTATTATTGCCAGGACCTACGTTCCAAAAGCTCAGCGTCCAACAGCTCATTTGTGATTTCTATATTTTTAAACCAATTCCCTGATAAATATATAATAAAGTCTCATGATTATATTATCTACCAGCTGCCCCTCCTTTGATCCAAAAACGATTTCGACTCAACTTTCTTTAGTACTGCGTTGAAATCGAACTCTTCCTCCTCATCTGATGAATCAGCTTCTTCGTCACTTTCGCCTTCGCTCATTGATGTCACCCCTCTTTCAGTTACAACTCCAGCGCCCCACCTCGCAACTTCTTCAACTCCATCCCAAATAGCTCGACACCCAGCTTCATGCCGCATCAATCGAGCACGTCCATCCAAATCCTGCATACTATCTTCCTCCGAATCATCACTAGACTCGACATTTTCAAACCAAACCCGTTCAACCCGATTCACTTCAACCTCTTCTCCCTCTCCTTCACCAGACTCACCACCACCCTCCTCCCCATCTTCATCATCGTCATCCTCATCTTCCTCACTCTCATCAACATACTCACTATACTCATCATCCTCACTAATAATTTCCCTCGAAACACGACTCTGCACAACCCCAACATTCCGTTCCCTATAAAGCCGAGCTTTCGGGCCCCTCCTCCCGTTCCTCAGTTTCATCTCCGCAGAGAAAGCCCACCCTTCCGGCTCCCGAAACGCCTCATCATCACCATCATCATCACTGTCACTACTACTGCTACCCGCCTCAACCGTCCCTCCAAACCCATACAAATCACCAAGATGCCCACGAACTTCCTGCTCCGTGAACCCTTTCTCGATTCTCACGCGTCTGTCTCCAGTTCGAATTCGTTTCTTGGGTGGAGGCGTCAAGAGACATGTTGGGACGCCTGAGATGGGAGCTGTGTATACGATTTCGGGAGGGATGAGGAAGGAGAAGGGTGTTGAGTCTTGTGAGAGAATTGTTGTTTGTGGGTATAGGATTTGGAGGCGAGGGTGGGGTCCGCAGATGAGGTATAGGGCGATTGCTTTGAGGGGGGATGGGTTCAGGGGGGTGTTGTTGCAGGGGCAGTGGAGGTCGATCCACCAGTATCGACGGTCTTGCCAGATGGGTGCATCTGCTGTTGGAGAGACGTCGCGGAGGGAGAGAATGTGGTGGACGAGGGCGTTCCAGAGAGGGAAATCAGAGGCAGTTTTGTCATAATCTAATCGTTTGGCGATAAGCGTGATAACTTGAATATGGAGGTCTGGTGCTGAAAGAGTATTTTGGTAGTGGGACAGAAGTGGAAGGAGTGCAAGAGATGGTTCGGAGAGAGGGTCAAGGTGGAGCAAGTCTTGTGCCAGAGAAACTGGGAATATAGGTGGAGGATTCATGTTATAGAATTCGAGAAGGTATCTGACAATAAATTTTAGATGATTTGTAACCATTAAGACGAGAGAAATACCGGCATGAATTTGGATTCAATGTATTTCGCTTGTGAAACTCCAATAGGACTTCTTCAGCCCTCACTAGATCCTCACTCATCAGTAATAATTTAACATAAAATGATATGAACATGTCATTTTCGTATCCTTGCGGCAGTTCGAGTGATTGCTTAAAGAACGAGATTGCACTTCGATAAAATGAGGATGTGAAGTTTTCTGAAGGCATATAAGATCAGAACTGAATGTTTATAGGATAGCACACCTTCGTCTGATTCGTCGATGGTGGTTTGAGTTAACGAGTAAGAATACGCCTGAGAATTGTTTGTGAGGGAAGCTGAAGCTCGAAGTCTTTCAGTCTGGGTCCGCCAAAGAACGAACGAAAGCAGCCCTGCATAACCCACAAGGACAGAATCTTCAGAATGTGGCGGAAGAGAAATAAACCTTTCATTTGTTTGTGTTTAGGATTGTATTGTGGTTGGATCCAAGTGACAGGAACGCACCTTTCGAGGATGGCAAAGGCTTCGTCGAGCATTCCAAAGTGGATGTGGACCATGACAAAGTGGAGGAGGAGGTCTCTGTCCTGTGGCAGTGATCAGTTTGTTTGCATGTTTGACACCATAACCAACCACTTTCTTCATTCTTTGCATGTACAGCTGCATGATGTTGATCAGCCTTCTCTGGTCCAGTTCATCTAAGCATTGAGTAAGTACCCAGGCCCGAGTGCCCCCTAATAGCTAAACCAGGCAACTGTACCCTTGACACTGTCCAGCTTCACCGCCAAAACTCCCTTCCAACCACGCCCAAATCGATCCAACATTTCGTCTCTTTTCGACACGTGTTTTCTGTTGACAAACACGTTGAGCACATTCGCTGCCCCGCCACAGAGAAGCAACGTGCGAAGTAGCGGTGATACACAACTCGTCGACACCAGCGCCTCAATCGATTCTTGTCCAACGCGTGAAACTGTCTTCCGCTTTCGCTTTGCCAAGGTCGGTGGTGCTGCACTGGAAATGGATTCGGCGGTTGGAGGAGAAGGTTGTGACAGTGGTGAATCCATTTGACAAGTCTCTGACAAAGAAAGAAAACAAAAGAAAGTATTTCAAGAAAGGATTTGGATCAATTAATTAACTTGTACATTGGGCACTAAACTTGCTGTCAAGCTCAAGTAACTGGATCCCATGAAGAGCCGTACACTTCCAATAAATCGATAGAGTCCGAACTTTCTCACTGCTCTACAGCACATACTTTCCCACATTGCAACACTGTCTAGATCCAATACATGACTCGTAATAATAAACGATCTATATATACTTGACAACCAGCCAATTCACTCTCTACTTTTAGATTCGCCATTGAAAATTCCCTCCAACCCTTTCGTATCGTTATTGAAAACAAGACGCCTCTAGGTGCCACACTACTGAAATGATAAGAAGGATGTTGAAAAATGGGGAGATGGGCGTCTTGAACTAAAAATTCAATTGTTGAGCCACCCAATTCGGGGGCGTAGAAAAGAAGTGATATGGTTCTTCGTTCTTGGGAAAAAAAACAAAAATCCAATGAGTGACGCCGTTGAAGTCAAGAACCTCGAATCTGGTCTTCATGTGAGCTTCCATTTTCCTCCACACGGTTTCTCCACAACTGCTGTAGCTTATACGAATCATTTTGCTCTGTAGGACCATCAATTCGCTGGACTCACAACGAAGCTTACACCAGCCCAGATCAAGCGCAATGAGATTGAAGAGCAGCGTACAAGAGCTATTGAGGAGAAACTCATGGCAAACCCAGACCACATGCCAACTGCCGTCTACTTTGTAAGTTGAGCAAGTTGCAACAACCCACTGCTTCCATCTCACCGCCACCCACTTCAACTTCATCCTAACCCAAATCCTAAAGATTATCCCCAACGAATTGGGAGAGCGTTTCTGTTACTACGGTCTCACTCCAATCCTCAAGAACTTTTTGAAGTACCAGCTCGGTTACCTTACTAAAGTGGAGGCCAACTCGATGTACCACATCTTCCAAGGACTCGCCTACTACACACCACTCCTCGGTGCCTTGATTTCCGATTCTTACCTCGACAAGTACAAGACAATCGTGATTCTCTCATGTGTCTACGTCCTCGGTCTTTCGATTCTCACCCTTACGTCCTGGCCAACCGCGATGGGTGTGGAAACAACCCACATTGGAAGAGTCGGTCCACTTCTCGGACTTTTGTTCATTGCTCTTGGAACAGGTGGTATCAAGCCGTGTGTTTCCGCCCACGGAGGTGACCAGTTCCTTGAAACTCAGAAGTACGGTCTCCAGAAGTTTTACAACTATTTCTACATGTCCATCAATGCGGGTGCCGTGATTGCGTCGTATGCATCACCAGCTATCCAGAAGAAGGAGTTCTTTACCTTCCCAGAAGACACGTTGGCTGTTTGGAAGGCGGCGGGAGTGAAGCCAATTGGTAACGGTTACCCACAAGCGTTCTTGATGTTGACTTGTTTCATGGCTTGTGCTTTGGGAGTATTTGTGTTTGGATACAGGTTTGTGCACCTTTTTTAAAGTGTACCAATTAACCATTTATTATTACAGATATTACCGTGTTGTTCCACCAGCTGGAAAGTTCATCCTCATCGACATTTTCGCTGTTGCGTATGTTTACATCAAGAACCGCTTTTCTTGTAAGACCAAGGACGAGGCTAACCAAAAGACCTGTGATTCTCACACTGAGGCTGCGGTTGTTGAAATGCTCGATCTTGCCAAGGTCATTGGTGCAATCTGGCCAGGGCCAATTTTCTGGATGGCGTTCAACCAAAACGGATCCACATGGCAAGACATCGGAGACCAGATGGCGATTCCATTCGGAGGAGACAAATCAACCTCTTTCTTCACATCTGAAACTGTCAACAACATCTGGAACCCGATTTTCATCATTATCCTTGCCCCGCTCTTTGCAAACTGGTTGTTCCCCTTTGTCGACAGAAAGTTTGGAGCTGAGAAGTTTGGTCTCATGCAACGTATGATTCTCGGTCAGTTTATCGCTGGACTCGCTTTCATTATGGCGGCATTGATTCAAAAGAGCGTCAACGCCAACTGTTACGACGGTGGAAGCCCCGATTCCTGTCAATCAAGTGTCTCCATCCTCTGGCAGATTCTCATGTACTTTGTCATCACTATTTCCGAATGTCTCTTCTCGATTTCTGGTCTCAACTTCTGTTACATCGAAGTTGGAAAGCGGACGAAATCCTTCTGTGCTGCCTTGTCTTTGTTCACGGTTGGAACCGGATCGTTCCTTGCTACCGCACTTCTGGAAGCAACTTTGGGTGCAAAAGACACTACATGGACCCGTGAGAACTTCTTTTACTTGGTTGCTGGGTTGTGTTTCCTCAGCGGCATTATCCAGTACATTATTTCTCGTACATATGTACCAAAGGCGTTGCGCCCAACTGCTCACCTCTGAACTGTCCTTACCTTAACTTAATAACGTGTTCGTTCATTAAACGTTTTTGTTCTGTTGATTTCTTTGTGATGCTTGCTGGAAGGTCAAGCTACACATAATCGTACTGTTGCATCGCTTCATTAAAGTGAAGATTGGCTGTGAATTTTCAGGTCCGGGGGTGAATGCCTTTACTCGAACAGAGGATTAGGTGTAGTTCCAAGACCAAACCCCTTCGAAATTGGGAGGCGTAATGAGATGAGGCTGGTATCTTCTCTTTACAGCATAGAGCAGGAGCTGGTGTCTTTTTTGCAGCTCCGACCCATCTGCCATCCGTGAAATCACTTTTTTCATGATGCAGTTCTTTCAGCTGTTGCATTCGTATTATCAAAATAACTCATTGAATGTGGAACGCATAATGCATCCCATCCGTTTCAGAGCATCCTTCATTCGCAAGCAAGAAAACAAAGTGCCTCTTGATCACAAATTAAAATCTTTGATTCCCCGCAATCTCTTTCGATTTGGGATCTTCCGGATCTCCGTCTTTTAATTTGGGAACAAAAAGGAAGGCGCAGTGGCTGGCGTCTCCTCAACGAAACAACTTCCGAAAATGAGAGGCGACTTCAAGCCCTTGGAGGAACTTGAAGAGTATAATCCATCTGCCACTGCCAATCCACACAAGTACATGCGAACTGTTGCTGTAGTATCTATCTATGAGTTGTGGTAAGTACTACTTAAGGGTATGGGTAACTTGATCACTCACCATCTACCAACAGGTCGTACTACCTGTTCTACAATGGTGACAACGGCGGTGGTTCGAATGGATCTTTCGCCAATCTGATTCCCGCAATGATCAACCTACATGCCAATGAAAACTGGAAAGCCTACAACGCCACCCTTAAACCTGCCGATGCTTTCCCCCCTGATGCAAAGTGCGGAGTTAATGGCAATCCAGCATGCATGGTTGGATATGGAAAGTACCAGATACCTCAAGTTGCCTTTTCGTTGCTTCAGACTGCGTTGACCCAATTTATCGCTGCGGTATTACTGATTACATTGGGTGGTTTGGGAGACTACAAGCTCTATGGACGAACATTCTTGTTTTGGACAACTGCCATGTGTATCACGATGCACTTTGCCTTTGTGTTTGTGAATTTGCATACGACGCATTGGGCGATCGCTGTTGGGATGCTAATGTTTACACAAGTCTGCTATCAAATGACTCTTTCGTTCTTCTTTGCCGCTTTCCCTCGCCTCGCTTGCCATATGCCAACTGTGTATGACAAGATTGATCGGGGATGCACAATTCGCGAGGTTGACGAAGAAATTGCGATTCAACGAGGACGCATTTCCATGGTTTCTACTTATTGGTCTAATATTGGTTGGGCTGTTCCGTTACTGATTTTCACTGGTGTGATCTTTGCGTTGAATCCGGATCCAGATGCTGCGCAAGTTGACTTTACGTACAATGCGAATGCACTTGTGTATGGCGTTTATTGGCTTGTGTTTGCGATTCCGTATTTCATTTTGGACAAGAGACGGCCTGGACCCCCGATTCCTGAAGGAGTGAATATCTATACCCAGGGTATTACTGAAGCAAGGGAAGCGATCAAACTGTCCAAGTTCCTTCCTCAAGCTTGGAGATACATTATTGGATACTTTTTGTTCACGGATGGATTGAATGCGTCGGGAGTCATCCTTCAGAATTACATTCAGCCAAACTATCTAAATTACAACGTGCTAAAGACAAACCTGCTCTCCTTGTCTCAAGCCGTTGCGTCGATGCTCGGCTGTCTTGTATTCTGGCAAGTGCAGCTTTGGTTCAAAATCGAGACCAAAACGATGCTTCAAGTCTCCAACGTGTTGATGATGCTCACCTATGCTTGGGGTATTGTTGGCTTGTTTTCCACGTCGATAGGATACAGAAGCTTGGGTGAATTTTGGTTCTATAATATCGGAGCCGGATTCTACGGAGCACCGTTTTGGGCTTTGATGAATACGTATCTCGCTGAATTGATTCCAACCAACAAGGCATACCTATTCTTTGGTCTTTTTGGTATCATGACCAAGTGTTCTGCCTTTATTGGGCCACTCGTCAATTTCATTATCACCACTGTGAGTCCCTCCCAGGAAGCTGACTACATTGGTTTCGTTCCATGCACAATTCTTTCGTTGATTGGATTTATTATCATGCAATGCACGGATCCTGTTCGTGGCCGTCGAGATGTTATTGCGTATGAGCAGAGAGAGTATGAGGAGGAGTATGCAGCGAGGCGAGCACACATTATGAGACGGTACGAACGTGATTAATTCTTTTTCTCTTTGTTTTCGCAGCTTTAAGATATGTATAAATGTGTAGTAAAATGAATGAAGATGAAATAAAGAATAGTTACTAATCCTAGCGAGGAAGAAACAAATAGTTCTCTTGAATGTCCCAACAACTTCTTGTTCCTCCAGATGTCTTTGGGCCAATTGAACCTGGCCTGTATCGATCCACAGCATTGATTGAGCCACTTAATGTTCCGTTTCTAAGGACGCTGGGACTGAAGACGATAGTGTTGCTGAGTGCAGAACCTCCATCAGTATGTAGCCCTGTATGACACATCACACATAAGTGACATAGCACAATGTCTCACATTAGAGAGCACTGGTATCTTTCACTGAGGAAGCAGGCATCAAACTGGTAACAAAAGGGTACCCAATCAGCCAATGCATCACCATAACACCAAAACTGTCTCACAGAACCACCTTGGAGCTAAACATTCGCAGCCAATCACATCAAAATCAGCAACTGCAAATACAACAGCACTCGGCGCGTCATGGAAACCACTTCCAGACGAAGCTGTCAAAGACGGCATTGAATTCGTCCTCAACTCGACAAACCATCCCTGCTTAATTTGCTGTACTTCCGGGATACACGAGACAGGCGCATTTGTTGGATGCTTGCGGAAATATCTCGGATGGAACTTCAACTCAATCGTTGTGGAATATCGGTGTTTTGCGGGAAGTAAATCACGATATCTGATTGGACAGTTTATCGAACTGTTTGATGTTGATTTGGTGACTCTGCCGCGGGACGTGAGTGTGCTACCGTTTTGGTTCGTGGAGTTTCAGCGGGTCGTGGTGAGTGCTGATGTATCTCTCATAACTGATTCTGAATTTCGAATTGAATACACAGGCAGAAGATGAGGAGGAACGAGCCTTTCTACAGTCTTGACAATAAAAAGGGGATTCTTCTCTGCTTGTATATAGTGATGCTGCATTCTGGCTGATCCAAAGTGGAAGGAGTCATCCTGATCTAACTTCCGAGAGCCACACACTTCGAAATTCCAGATTATGGAGATCATCAGGGTGGCTGTCGATTAATACAAAACCAATTTGCGGCACAATACACTTCGTGCTTCCAATTCAGAGGTGACACTCCTCTTGCTGGTTATCGCTATCACCTGTTAACTTGATAAAGGATCTCGAGGGAAAATACGGATCTCCACTTCTGAAACGGTGATGGGCCTTCTTCAAAAGTTCTTCTGTTGGACCCTTGAGGGACCAAAGTAGCCTCTTTGTCTCAAAGCAGGGACACATTCAATCTTGTTTCAGATCCTCCAGTCACGAGTCGTCTTCTCAAACGCCTGCATTGCCAATTCCGGCAAGCCCGAGAGCCTCTAGATCAAATTTTACCAATTTGGGACCCAAAGAGGTTGAAAAGCGGTCGGAGGCGCCTCCAGAAAAGTTCATTCACTGAAAAAAATATGGCCATCGACAAGACTATTGGAGGCGGACAGCCAGTCGAGGACGACGATTACAACCCAGATGCCGTTGCGGACCCAACAAAGTACATGCGCACTGTCGCTGTCGTTTCTCTCTACGAGTTGTGGTAAGTAGTTAACAGTGATACTCTGTACGATTACTTATGCTGTCACTGCTTAGGTCCTACTACTTGTTCTACAACGGAGACAACGGAGGTGGTCCAAACGGACAGTTCGCCAGTTTGGTTCCAGCCATGATTAACAAGCACGCCAACGCCAACTGGATTGCTTACAACGCTACCCTTAAGCCAGAGGATGCTTATCCAGAAGATGCCACCTGTGGTAACGGAAACCCAGCCTGTATGGTTGGTTACGGAAGTGCCAAGATCCCACAGGTCGCTTTCTCGCTTCTTCAAACTGCTTTGACTCAGTTCTTTGCTGCTGTCGTTCTTATCACTTTGGGTGGGTTGGGAGACTACAAGTTGTACGGACGTACCTTCTTGTTCTGGTCAACTGTCGTTTCTATCGCTTTGCACTTTGCCTTCGTTTTCATCAACGTCAACTCTGGTCAATGGATTCTCGCCGTTATCTTGCTCATGATCTGTCAGATTTCTTACCAGATGACCCTCTCCTTCTTCTTCGCTGCTTTCCCACGTCTTGCTCGCCACATGCCAACTGTGTATGAGAAGATTGATGCCGGTTGCACAGTCCGTGAAGTTGAGGAGGAAATTGCCATTCAGCGTGGACGTATTTCCATGATCTCCACTTACTGGTCCAACATTGGATGGGCTGTTCCACTTTTGATCTTCACTGGAGTCATCTTTGCTTTGAACCCTGACCCAGATGCCAACCAAGTCGACTTCACTTTCAACGCCAACGCTCTCTTGTTCGGTATCTACTGGCTCGTTTTCGCTATTCCATACTTCATTCTCGACAAGAAGCGTCCAGGACCAGACATTCCAGAGGGAGTCAACGTCTACACTCAAGGTATCGTCCAAGCTCGTGAAGCTCTCAAGCTTGCCAAGTACTTGCCACAAGCTTGGTGGTACATTGTTGGTTACTTCTTGTTCGTCGACGGTCTCAACTCCTCCGGTGTTATCATGGGTAACTACATCCAGCCAAACTTTATCAACTTCAATGTTCTCAAGTCCAACTTGTTCTCCTTGGGTCAAGCTTTGGCCTCTATGCTTGGATGTCTTGTTTTCTGGAAGGCTCAGATCTGGTTCAAGCTCGAGACCAAGACAATGCTCCAAATCTCCAACATCTTGATGATGCTCACTTACGCCTGGGGTATTATTGGTCTCTTCTCCAAGACTGTTGGATACAGATCTTACCCAGAATTCTGGGTGTATAACCTCGGAGCTGGTTTCTGGGGAGCTCCTTTCTGGGCTTTGATGAACACTTACTTGGCCGAGCTTATTCCAACCAAGAAGGCTTACCTCTTCTTCGGTCTCTTCGGTATCATGACCAAGTGTTCCGCTTTCGTTGGTCCACTCGTCAACTTCATTATTACATCCGTTTCCCGTGCTCAGGATGCCGACTACATTGGATTCGTTCCATGTACTATCCTTTCATTGATTGGATTCATCATCATGCAGAGAACTGACCCAGTCAAGGGACGTCTTGATGTTATTGCTTACGAGCAGAAGGAGGCTGAGTTTGAGGCTCAACAGAAGGCTCAGAAGGCAACTTCCGCTTAAAATCTATGAAATCTATGAAATGGGGTTTCTTTCGAACAGCATTTGCGAAATAAATCTAGAGATGTATCAGTATTATTTTCTTTATCTTCTCCATTAAATACGACAGATGGCAAGGTAGTTGAAGTACCACATCTCAAAAATTCTTCTCCCTCAAACAGTGAACTACGCACTGACCGAAAAGGCTGTATAGTATCCCCTTCCCATTTTTCGATTAGCAAATCTTGTGAAAACACTCGTATTCAACGTCTGCTGCTGCTGCTGGTTTCTTTGAAGTATAAGACACCTCCAATAAACCCTTCAGTCTCCAATCAGCCCTATTTGCCCCCCAATCCAATACCCTCTCTTCTATATTCTCTGCATCATACTAGTACACCATCTGTAACCTACTCGAAAGCTAAACAATGGTGAGTCTGATCCGCTTTTCCCTTTTTCAACACCAAAGGATACTCAACCACCCTTTCCTTCCACCCAAACAGAGTATCGTATTCTACAAGTTCAAAGCCGCAAAGGACTTTGACCAGGCCGTCTTTGATGGTCTCGGAATCTCAGTCTTTGATCTCAAGAAGGAAATCATGGTGAAGAAGAAGCTTGGAAAGGGCCTTGACTTTGACTTGCTTGTTTTTAATGCTCAGACGAATGATGGTACGTTGGACTAGGTGTGGATTGGTTGTTTGTTTACTTACACCCTTCTGTTTCTTAGAATATCCTGACGACAACCAAGTTATCCCTAGAAACACTTCCATTCTCGTTGTTCGTCGTCCTGCGGCGAAACAAGGTCGTGGCACTGCTTCACGCTATGTGATGGGTGGAATGGGTCCTGCCGTAGTTGCCCCAATCTCTTCCTCCTCTACCACAGGTGCTGGTTTCTCCTCTGGCTTCGGCGTGAACACGTCGGGACTATTCGGGCAAGCTGCTATTACATCCACGAGTACAGCTGCCGATACAGGGAAGCCGGATATGACGGAAGAAGAACGTATGGAAGCCATGTTCAAGAACCAAGAAGATTCCATCTCGCGACAGCAAGACGAGATGGTAGCGAACCGACCACAACAAGGATTCGGAAACCGTGGAGGATTTGGTACGAGAGGTGGTCATAATGCTGGAACTGGGAGCTTCCGCGGTGCTCATCATGGGGGAATGGAAGGAGGGTCAGGAACTTATCACGGTGATTCTTCACACTACATGAATCGACCGCTTCCACCTGGATACGTGTGTTTCCGTTGTGGTAAACAAGGACACCATATTGCTCAATGCCCTACAATCGGAGATGTGAACTATGACAGGCCAAAGTTGAAGAAGACGACAGGAATCCCTCAAATGTTTTTGAAAGTTGTGGATGAAAAGGAATCTGGACTTGGAACTGCGAATGGACCAGACGGAGGGCTTATGGTATCTCAGGAAGGAAAGATTGTTGTGGCGACTACAAACGAGTATGTATACCCTCTCATCCTATTCATTTTCTCTCGACTCTTGTATTTTGTATTCGTTTTTGATGATGGGTATCCCAATAACGGGACCTACTCCCATCTTGGTTTGAATGCGTCTATAGTATTGCGATTGTGTTTGCGTCTCAAAACAATAGAATGCGATATTACTAGCCAACTCTTTCTCATGTTTCTCTCCAACTTTTATTTTAATCTCATTTTCTCTCTATCAGTGCTGCATGGAACAAGATTGCTTCATCAGCTCGCTCGTTTGGAGGTCTCGGAGACGTTCACAAAATGGCTCCAGTTTTGCCTGAATTCAAGTGTGGCATCTGTCTCAAGAATATGAAAGCTGCTGTGAACGTAACCTGTTGTAATGCTCAGTTCTGCGATGAATGTACGTATAATACAACATTTTGATTGTTCCTCTTCTCCAGTCACGTTCTAATCCCACACACTTAGGCATCCGAGAACACATTCTCGATGGAACTCCTCAATTCCAGTGTTTCGCGTGCAAGAAGGAACTATTCCTTGAAGGCATAACTGCAAACACCACTCTTCGTGCCGCGATCGACAAACACATCAAATCATTCATTTCATCTAACGGGCGATCTCCGAATCTCTCTGAAGCAACAACCAGTCAAAACCAGAGTCCGTCTCTTCAACAACAGGCCAACAAGATCCGTGTCTTGGATAGCGGGAATGGAGGTGTGAGTGCGATTCCGGTATTGACTTCAGACAATGTGAATGCAGGTGCGGCGATGAATCAATGGGGCGGTCGAGGAGGATTTAACCGTGGCGGGTACGTGAATCCTATGATGGGAGGTCGTGGAGGATACAATAATATGTATAACAATAATATGATGTATGGAAACCAAATGTATGGCAATAATATGATGGGTGGAGGAGGTGGTGGCGGTGGGATGATGGGTAACAATCCAATGTGGATGCAGAATAACATGAATCAAATGAATATGATGGGCAACGGTATGGGGTATGGAGGCGGAGGTGGATATAATAATTATGGAATGAATAACAATGGCGGTGGTGGAGGTTATGGCGGGTATGATGCGAATGGAAAGCGTAAACGAGATGACGATGATGAGAAGCCACCGGGTGCTTGATGAATATAATCGAATAAACTATGCATATGTATTTTTTTGTTTATAAAAGGCCCGGTTTACGTCAGCCCTAAAAGTTTCCACGAAATTGAAATATTGATGAAGATCCACCACGTTTCTGTTCCTTGCAAGGATACTGTCAAGTCAAAGCAGTGGTACTCTCTCGCTCTTGCCAGTATTGGCGGCAAAGTACTTGTTGACAATGAATACGCACTTGGATTGGGAAGCGCTGGGCCAGTTCTTTGGCTGACAAAGGCTGACGAGAAGTACAATGGACGTTATGCTGGACATGTCTCCTTTTATGCCGAGACTAGAGCCCAAGTCGATGCTTTCCACGCTGCTGCGATTGCTGCTGGTGGAGAAGATAATGGAGCACCTGGCTTGAGGCCATACTATTCACCAGATTACTACGGGGCTTTTGTGAGAGACTTTGACGGCAGAAACATTGAGGTTATGGCTTATTCTGCCGTTTGATTTGGTACTACATCAAATATTGTTTGAATACAGAGCATAGTACATGATAACTGGCTTTATTTAAGTGCATCTATTAAATAAAGTACAGTTCTCTTTGATGAAATAAATAGCGATGATATCACCTGAAAAGGCAGGCTCCAATTGTGCAAAGGGATTACGAATCATCTGAACAAGCAATGACAGCAACTCCTGCACCATACCGCTTCAATCCACTCAACAACTTTGGGCCTCTGACACAATCGCAGCTTTCCGAGTACCTTGCACGCATCCACTACTCAATTCCGGCTGGCTCCGTCCCAGAACCAACCCTGTCAACATTGAACAACCTTGTCCTTCTCCACGCAACCCACATTCCATTCGAAAATGGACACCTCAGATTCCTCGACATGAAACCATCGCTGAAACCTGATTCGCTCTTTCAAAGAATTGTAACTGAGAAGCGGGGTGGTTATTGCTTCCAAGTCAACACGCTTGTTGCCATGGCTCTGCGTGCCATTGGATTCAATACATCAACGGGTGTTGCACGAAGTGTGGTGTGGGACTCTGTCTCTCAAGAGTATGTTCTGGGTGCTACGACTCATATGATTGTATTTGTGCAGCTCGATGGTTACTCGAACCTTCATCTGGTTGATTTGGGATATAACCGCATCGGACAGACCGCTGCGATTGAGCTCGTTCCCGGTGCTGTTGTTGATTCCGTGATGGGCGAGAAACACAGAATCGTCGAGTCCAGTATCACGGCGCCTGGAAACTTTATTCTTCAACATAAACGTGCTTCAGGTGTTCCGTTGGCGGATGGTGTTGATCCAAATGGGGATTTGTTTGGACCTGTGTTCTATTGCACGCTTGAACGTTTAGGCCTGAAGATTACGAGGTGTACAACTACTTTGTGAGCCATTCGCCTGTTCATGTCATGATGAAGACGTTTATATGTAGTAAACCGAAAGTTCCGGAGACGCGAAGGGGAGGCATATAAACACTTGGAGAAAAGTGTGGAAATGAAGACTATCGAAGAGTTTGTGGACATTCTCCGAACTGAGTTTGGTATCTGTTTGAGCTCTGAAGAAGCTGACGGTGCAAGGAAAGTGCTCGGTTTGGGGAATAATAGTTAGAATAGGGTGATATTTAGAAGAAATACTACCTTCATTTTGGGTTTAATCATATCAAAATCAAATGGAAGGGCAAACAAAAGCTTGTTTGAAATGGCAATGACATCACAGCCAAAGTTTGCTGATGCATCGTTTCCAGCGCTTTCCGAGGCACAACTCGCTGGTTACTTGAATCGAATTAGACTATCTCTGGACACTGGCGCACCGGCAACACTCGAAGTCCTGAACAAAGTCGCTCTCCATCACAGCGATTCAATCCCATTTGAAAACAGCCAATTGACCTTTTGCCAGAAATCTGGGCCAACTGAAGTCGATGCAATCTATGATACAATTGTTAAAGCGGGACGAGGAGGTTACTGCTGCCAGGTAAGTAATAGCTCGATGCAAATGACCTAATCCTCAAACCAGAACAATATTCTCCTCTTTTCCGCATTGAAAACACTTGGATTCAACGTTAGCTGTGGAGTGGGCCGTTTTGCTGCTTGGAATGAAACTGAGAAACATCATGACCTGGGCCCAACTCAACACATGATTCTCTTTGTCGAATTAGACTCGAAAACGTATCTCGTGGATCAAGGAAACAATCGATTCTCAATGGCAATTGAAATTGCAGATAAATCAACAGAACCTGTTGCGGCAGAGGAACTCTTTCAAATAAGGCGGTCGGATTGGATAACTCCAGGGAATTGGATGCTTTGGTTCAAGCGTGCACCATGGGCGGCGATTCCAGATGGATCTGATGGCGATGGGTTCTATCCGCTTTTCTATTTCACATTGGATCGGTACAGGCCTGCGGACTTGCGTGCATTGAATTTGTTTGTTTCACTCTGGCATGAACATAATCTTCGACGACGGTTGATTGTTTCGATCTTATTCTGTTTATCGAGTTGAATGGTCGAACTTATCTTGCGGATATGGGAAACAACAGAATATCTGAAGCCATCGAGTTGGTTGACGGGGCAATTGTGAATGCGGCAGCTGATGAAACGTATCAAATCAGACGTACAGATTTGTTGGGTCATGGGGACTTTGCCTTATGGTTCAAGCGTGCACCGTGGGCCCCGTTTCCAGATGGTGCTGATTCAGATGGATTTATTCCTTTGTATTATTTTGGAATGGAACAGTGGAGACCTCAAGATTATGTAGCAATGAATGTTTACATTGGTTCCGACCCGTGTCACACCTTGCAAACAACCTTCATTGTGTCGAATGTCACGAAAACGTTTGGACGGACTGCTGTGACGGATATGGTCTTTCGAAGACGTGAAGGGGCAGCAAATCGTGATTTGGAGTGTGTTGTTGAAATCAAGACTGTTGGACAGCTGAAGGAGCTGATGGCTAGAGAGTATGGTGTAGAATTGACAGAGGTTGAGTTGG
This sequence comes from Rhizoclosmatium globosum, assembly GCA_002104985.1. Classification (NCBI taxonomy): domain Eukaryota; kingdom Fungi; phylum Chytridiomycota; class Chytridiomycetes; order Chytridiales; family Chytriomycetaceae; genus Rhizoclosmatium; species Rhizoclosmatium globosum. The sequence goes on along the minus strand of MCGO01000118.1, from coordinate 105,862 downwards.
AAGGTGCAAGGAAAAAGTATTGTCTTGCACATCAATAATCCTTTATCTTTTGTTTGACAAAAAAGCAGTTTTCTCTTTACGTATTTCTTCAATGTTTGTTTCTGTTTTTTGGATAGTCAATTTGAAGCCACACGTCTACGCAAACAAGTTGGAGAAGTCCAAACAGAACTCATCAAAGCGTCCAACAAACTTGCCTCTATTCGATCCAAGATCATTTATTCCATCTTTGAGTCGTGTAGTATGTCTCCAAGCGAAAACGCAGATGTTGCAAGAGTTTTGGAATAAATATGCTTGACTTTGGGTTTGGACACCCCACCGGTCCCTGGAGTAAGATATGTTGAATGCGCGCCAAAAAAGGAGGATATTGGAAGAGCTGTAGGTGTGTTGTATCTAGAGTTGGGTGCGAATTGCATTGTACGAGACTCAAGCTGAGTAAACGAAACTTGCATGTATCACTTTTTTTTTCCTGAATAAATAAGTTTTAAACAACTTGGAATTCTATGACGTCATTCACCTTCAACACGGAGGATAACTTCCATCCACTCTCTCCAAGCCAACTTGAGCTGTACCTAAACCGTATCGGCGTCGATCCAGCTATTGCACTTGGAAAGGAACCATCTCTTACGATTATGAACCTTTTGATTCATCATCACATCCTTCGTGAAGGGTTGTTTAACACGCACAGTTTGAATTACACGTTGATGCTGAAACGAGCGCCGTTGGCACAGCTTGCTGAGGGTGTTGACACTGTAGGCGAGGAATTCAGGCCACAACACTTATTTACGCTTGAACGTTATCGGTGAGCTAATTAAGTTACTTTTAATTGATGCTAAAAAGATGTTTAATTATAGTCCCGCTGACTTTCAGGTTTTCAATCACTTTGTCACGACTGGAAAAAAACACGCGATGCAAAGTATGCTCTTTCTCGCGATTGTCACCAAAACTGGTGGACGCGCGGAAATGCTTGGGAATGTGTTTCGCAGACGCGAAAGTGGTGATCATAGAGATCTATGTCGCCGAGAGGAGGTTACAACATTGGACCAGTTTGTACGCATTTTGGATGAAGAGTTTGGGTTGATTTTGAGTGATGAAGAGAAGGATGGGGCATTGTCAGTGATGCTCGGTTCGTAATATCGAATTCGTTGGATTCGTAATCGATTATTAATAAATCAGCCAAGAACCACCGGAACAAGTCGGGTTGAACTAGTCTCAGAAATGGGCATTCGATACAATCAAGTCAATAGCTTTGTACCTCTCACTGCGTCCCAGCTTGAGCGTTACTTAGTGCGTATAGGCCTGAAACCTGGCGATGTTGTCAGCCAAGACCTGTCAGTCGAAACAATCAACACACTCATCCATAACCATATCCGTGCTATTCCGTTTGAGAATCTGGCGCTGTGCTTCCTACAGAAAGAAGGGCCAATTACCACTGAAACAGTGTTCGATCAAGTTGTGACGCAGAAACGAGGAGGGTATTGTTATCAGGTATCCTTCCCTTCCGTCTTTATCACTTCACAGAAAAATTAACAATTATATTCCGTGACAGAACAACATTATCATGAACGCCGCACTGCAGGCACTTGGGTTTACAGCATCGATTGGTTTGGCGCGAACCACTAAGTACAACTCTGCGCTGAACGAATATGTTCTATCCCCTCCAGCACATATGTTAAATTTCGTCAAAATTGGTGACAGCACTTATATGGTTGATGTTGGGCGTCACAGACTCAGCCAAGCCATTCTTCTACGTGACGGCATCACAATTGAAAACGCTGGCGGTGAGGAATATCAGCTACGAGAAGGAGTTTTCGAATGGGGAAAGAATTTCACGTTGTTTTTAAAACGTGCACCCTGGGCGCCGTTGGCTGAAGGGATGGAATCAGCAGCTGATGGATTTCAGCCTCAGTTGACGTTCACACTTGAAACGTATCGGTGAGTTGATCTTTTGGTTTATCACTTCATATTCTGACAGTTAATAGCCCTGCCGATTTCGACATGTTCAACCATTACATCACAACTGGAAAGAAGCATGTTATGCAGAGCATACTACTTTTGTCTGTTGTGACGAAGACAGGAGGACGTGCAGAAATCACTGAAGCCACATTTCGCCGACGTGAGGGGAAGGACCACAGAGAGCTTGACTGCAAAGCAGTCATTAATTCGTATGAGCAATTGGTTCGAATTTTGGATGTGGAGTTTGGTTTACAATTGACGGAGGAAGAGAAAGTACCAGCGGTAACTTACATCAACAATATGGCTCGAGTACAGCATTAATTTTGGTCATCTTGCTTTGTTCTCTGATAAAGAAGCTTGACTTCATTTACGCCACCATCATTACTTGTTTTTAAAACGAGAAGCTTGGACCCAAAGCCGTAGTAGGATGGATACCAAGAACAAGAGCCTCGGCAGCTTCCTCACGGGAGTCACTAAGCCTTCCAAGCTACCACTTCTTCTGATTGTGACTGGATTGCTGTTTCTGCATCTTCTCTTGCCAGCCAAGTTCAGCCACCCTTCACCAACGACCATTTCCACGACCACCGACACAGCCAAGCAATTCCAGATTCGCGAAATGGCCAAGCACGCGTGGGATGGGTACACACGCTTCGCCTGGATGCACGACGACCTTCTTCCTCTTTCAAAACAAGGTTTCAACTGGCACGGACCAGGCCAGTCGCTGCTCAATACGCCAATCGACTCACTCGACACTCTCTTTCTGATGGGTCTCATGGACGAGTACAATGAGGCGAAGGAGGTTGTACTCTCCCACTTGGATTTCGATAAAGTGACGGAATTTGTGTCGCTCTTTGAAACAGTTATTCGTGTATTGGGTGGTCTGCTTGCGGCGTATGAATTGGACGGTGATTGGCGGTTTATTGAAAAGAGCGTCGATTTGGTGGAGAGACTGTTGCCCGCATTTGAGAGTCCAACTGGTTTTCCAACAAACAAAGTCCGCTTGGCCAGGTATGACCGCATTCCAACACTAATTTTCTCATATTAACGCGGTGAATGTAGGCCATTAAATCATATCAATACGACACAAGTGGGAATCGCTGAAATCGGAACTCTGCAACTGGAATTTCAATACCTTTCCGATATTACTGGAAATCAAACGTATGCGAACATTGCGCTTCGTATTTACGACCAACTGCAGAAAGTTCCCTTCGTCGTCCCTGGCCTTTTGCCCGAGTACGTTGATCGGGAAACTCTCACCACATCTAGTCCTCGTGTGTCCATTGGTGGAATGGGAGATTCATATTACGAGTATTTGCTCAAGTTGTATCTTGTAACTGGCGAAACAAAGTACTACGATCGATACTACGCGTCAGCTGAAGCTATACTAGAGCATATGGCTATAAAAAACAAACGTGGTGATACTGTGGTTCCAGCGACATTCTTTGGCAAAGATGACACCACTGGAAAGATTGAAAAATATCAAGAAAACAAGTGGGAGCACCTCGTAAGTCGACTTTTTTGTAAAAGCAAGAATCACACATCTCAAAATCATTCATAGGGCTGCTTCGCTGGTGGAATGTTTACGTCCGGTGTCATCTTTGCAAACCCAAAGCCTCATAACTGGAAACAGCACTTTGAACTGGGAAGTGGCCTCACTGAGACGTGTTGGAAAATGTATAATCAGACTGGAACTGGAATTGGTCCCGAAAATGTGGATGCGGAAGAACTAAATTCGATTGATGCCAGTTATATGCTGCGACCTGAAGCTGTGGAGGCATTGTTTTACATGTGGCGGTTTACTCATGATCCTATCTACCGAGAACGGGCTTGGGTGATTGTACAGGTGCGTATATGCTCTTCATCTGCAAGGGTCTAACTTGTATATTCTGCACTAGAATTACGAGAAACATTGCAGAGACGACACAGGCTTCATGGCCTAACGAATGTAAACTACGAAAATATCAACTATTTGGACAAACAGGAGTCGTTTTTCATTGCGGAAACTTTGAAATACCTTTACTTGATATTTTCTGATGACGACACAGTGCCTCTTGATAAGTATGTGTTCAACACTGAAGCGCATATACTGTCTATTCGTGGTCATGGCCGCCGTTCTGGTGTAGTTCGGCAATAAACAAACACTATTCCAAATAACATTCCCTCTCTCTCCTCCTCATTATAAGATGATGTCTCTTTTATTGTTTTGGAAGAGAAGAGAGACATTGCCTTTGGTGGATATGTTCTTATGAAACGACGGAGAAAGAAGATTGAACCCATAAACGTAGTTTATTCTAAACCCCCAAAATATACAAGAATAATGGCTGAATTAGCCAGCTTACAAGTGGGCAGTTGGACGCAATGCCTTTGGAACGTACCATCTGGAAATAAGGTACTGAACAATAGCAGAAGCGAAACAGAGACCTGCAACCAAGTAGAAGAAGGTCTCACGGGTCCATGTAGTATTATCAGCTCCCAAAGTACCTTCAAGCAAAGCAGAGGTCAAGAAGGATCCAGTTCCGACAGTGAACAACCACAAGGCGGCACAGAAGGACTTGGTACGCTTTCCGACTTCAATGTAAGTGAAGTTGAGACCAGAGATGGAGAAGAGACATTCAGAGAAGGTGATGAAGAAGTACATGAGAACCTGCCATCCGATGGAGGTGGAAGACTGGCATATATCGATTGCGGCACCATCGTAACAGTTGGCGTTGACGTTCTTCTGAATAATAGCAGCAAGGATGAAGGTAAGTCCGGCAACAAACTGACCGGCAATCATACGCTGCATCAAACCAAACTTCTCAGCACCGAACTTCTTGTCAATGAATGGGAACAACCAGTTGGCGAAGATTGGGGCAAGGATGATAATGAAGAATGGGTTCCAGATGTTGTTGACAGTTTCAGAGTCGAAGAAGGAAGTCACCTTGTCTCCTCCAAATGGAACAGCCATCTGGTCACCAAGATCTTGCCAGACAGTACCGTTCTGGTTGAAAGCCATCCAGAAAATTGGAGCTGGCCAAATAGCAGCAATAACCTTTCCAAGATCCATCATCTCAACAACGGAACCCTCAGTGTGGGTCTCGCAGTCTTCTTGTAAGCCTCCTCAGAGCTCATCTTGGAACGGTTACCCAAGTAAGCGAAAGCAGTCTTGAAAATATCAGTGAGAATGAAGGTACCCTTTGGTGGAACGACACGGTAGTACTTGAATCCAAAAACGAAAACACCGACAGCGCAAGCCATGAAACAAGTGAGCATCAAGAAAGCCTGTGGGTATCCGTTACCAGTTGGCTGAACGTGGGCAGCTGCCCAGAGAGCGAGAGTATCATTTGGGAAGGTGAAGAACTCCTTCTTCTGGATAGCTGGGGAAGCGTACGAAGCAACAAGGGCACCAGTGTTAATAGCCATGTAGAAGTAGTTGTAGAACTTCTGGAGACCGTACTTCTGGACGTCCAAGAACTGGTCTCCTCCGTGGGCGGAAACACATGGCTTGATTCCTCCAGTTCCGAAACAAATACAGAGGAGAGCGAGGAGAGGTCCAACTCTGCTAAGGTGAGTAGTCTCAACACCCATGATGGTTGGCCACGAGGTGATTGTCAAAAGAAGGAATCCGAAAGTGTAGAGGGAGGAAAGGATGGTGATGGTCTTGAACTTGTCGAGGTAAGAGTCAGAAATGATGGATCCCAGAATAGGAGTGTAGTAACAGAGACCCTGGAAGATGTGGTACATGAAGTTGGCATCAACCTTAGCAAGGTATCCAAGCTGGTACTTCAAGAAGTTCTTCAAGATTGGGGTGAGACCGTAGTAACAAAAACGCTCTCCCAATTCGTTTGGAATGATCTGTGATATCAATGTGATAGCAATTAGTAACCAATCACCGTTTTTTGTTGAAGCCGCTACTCACAAACCAAACGGCAGTTGGCATCTTGTCTGGGTTTTGCATGATCTTAGCATCGATGTGAGCGTTCATCTCAATCTCGAGCTTCTTGAGTCTGAGCTCGTTGGGGGTAAGGTCCAATCCATCAAATTCGGAGGCCTGTAGCAAAGGAGGCGTCAGCAACTTAATTAATTAATGATTAAGTTCTTGTTTACGCACCTTTGGCAAGACGCCGTCGATTCCCTCTTCGTACTGCTTCAAGTCCTTCTCAGCCATGTGTGTTTGAGGGATGTTTTCGTGGGAACAAATGGAGTCGTCCCATTGCTTTTTCATCCTTGCAGGTGGCACTCCATTCCAATTTTGGCTATCACCAAACGCCTCCAATTGAAGACACCCGCGGAGATTTGCAACGCCACCATCGATACCTCCCTTCCCTTTCACTCTTGAGACCCATACTCTTCAGAATGTGAATATCCGATCATTGCTCTTACTATCCTAATCGGTCCGCTAACTCCATCACTCCCATATTTTGAGATGAAACGTTTCAGTGTTATCCAAAAAAATTGTGATCCCCTTATCCGGAACAGAAATTGCTGATCCAACTTCTCCGTTACTCCCAAGTGATATGGCCTTGAGAGTTTCGCAACTGGACTAGTTCGATATTATAAGTGATGGGGGTCTCATGATTTGACGCATGGTCGTCATTGGGTCCTTCCGGTGGCTGATCACCACTTTTGGACGTTCCTGAGGCTCATCGCCACATTCCATCAAACCATATGGGTATATAATACTCAAACGTGTCAATCATACTTTTATTTCAGTTTAAACACGGAAACCTCGCGCTTTTTTCGGTTGTGATTAAACCACTTTGAATAGCCATGTGCACATTTTCGCCGATTCGATTTGTCGTATCATCAACCTAGCCTCTATCAACAAGTACCTTAAAGACTCCGAGCCTTCCTTTCCCTCGTATCTCAATATCGTCTTTTCCCTCAAACACGAATCCATCCTCCAACCCCATGGACAAAAGCTGACTATGAGTAAAAGCACTCACACACAACTCCTGAACCGCACAAGTCGTCTCCACACCGTCGCCGTATTCACGTTTCCCCCATCACAACCAATTTCGGAACCTTACCACAAGACCCGCCAACACCGGTCCCGTATGCACACCCACCCGAAGCATCAACCGCGCAGCTCCCCCACTCGCACCTCCCAGGATTTTCGATGCATCAAAGCGTGCAGCCCATTCAATAGTTTCACTCCCACTTCGATAATATGTCGAACGCTTTTATCGTCTCGGTCCGGTGCACCGCTGACAATCACACATGCGTCGTTATCCGTTCTACAACGTGTACTCGAGGCCCGCCAAACTCCTTGTTGCATGAAGACACGATTGAATCGATTCCTTGGTAATATGCACGAAGCATTTCGATTAGTATTTTTGGTGCATTGTGTAGTTGTTGGACGTATCGATTGAATCCGGCGATTGAAACGACAAGGACGGTGGCGGCGGGGAAGATGGTGGGTCGGAAAAGTGTGTCCAAATCGGGGACTTCTGATTTCGAGGATTTCTGGATTGTATGGACGGCTTCTGTGATTGCTTTTGAGATTGGATCGGGCAGGAGGGAGAGACGAGCTTGGAGGGATGCGTGTTCGAGGGAGATAAGTTTTGATTGCATGGATGAGGTTTCTTGGTGCATGTTTGTGGCTTTTGCGTGAACGTCTTGTTGGGTTTGGCCGAGTTGTTCTTCGAGAAAATCGATTTGGCGTTGGTATTCTTGGCGGATGGAGTTGATGCGGGATTCGGAGTCGGCAAGACGTTTTGTTACGGCTTCACCTAGGTTTGTTGAAAGGTGCGATTGAGCGGCTTCAAGTTCGAGAAGATACATGGCAAGGTCTTGCGAAAATAGTTTTGTGAGGTGGAGTTCAAGGTTCGGGTTTTTACTGGTGATGGGAACGTGGTTTATGAGGAAGTTTGACAAAGTTGCGACGATTTTTGGGATTCGAGGTCGGTTTTCAGGAAAAAAGGACCATGAGTCTTGGATAAGAGTGAGAAGAGTCGAAGGGCATTCTTTTGGAAGAGTTGGACGCAGAAAGGAATGTTGGTCCGTCGAAAGCAATTTGATCAAGTCTGGGAGGTTGGGGTGGTCTGAAAACGGCCTTGATCCATCATTCAGAATCATATTCATGAGGATCGCGCCGCTACATAAATTTGATTTGTCTGGTTAGAGAGAATAAATGACGCATTGGTTTCACTCACCTATACACATCCCCTTCTTTGCTTTTGAAATTGTGAGGGAAGCCTCTATATCATCTGGTGAACAGAACAGTTGCATAGCATGTTTTTCATAAGGATCGAGACTGTTAATCGTGCTTGAGGACCCTTTTTCGGCAACGGCGTCAAATCCACCAACATAAATTTTGAGTCTCCAACCATCCGTTATGTAACAAGTCCTTGGCGACAGTTTCCCTAACGGACCAAACTTTCTGTGAATGTATGGAGGCCATTGAATATATCGAGCATAGGACAATTTGATAGGAAAGGCGAGAGGAAATCGGAGACATGAAAATGCGTCCTCGAGTGTGCCTCTATCGCAATATTCAAAGACGTTGTAGAATAATGATGCATATTTTCGACCCTTCTTCACTTTTTCCGGCGGGGATTGATTTTTGGGTCTGATGAGGTTGAACCACAGCAAAGAGAAATGAGAGAACGTTTTCGTGGCGAAGCTTCTTTAACCTTCAAATCGCTTTCGTAGCTTATATTCTGTGACTTTGATTGTAGTTTGACGAGCCATTTCCTCGGGTGAATCTGAATCATCCTGAACGCGTCTTCTGTTTGATTTGACCTTGAGCAAAAAGGCTGCAGGATTAAGAGCCGAGTATTTGATAACAGTAACGGCGCGTCTGTTGCGAATAAATCAGCCGACAGAGCAATCATAACTGATTCTTTGACCAAAAGAGAAGCTTCATATTGACCAGGATTCTGCTGAACCACGCGCTGGGCCACGGACTGGCGCTTTGAAACGGGGCCACCTGACGCGGCGAGTGCTGCCGATGCAAGGGCACTGGCCTGGGCAGACGCTTCCGCACTTTCAATTAGAGAATTCTTTGGGCCGAGCCAAACAAGGCTTGTTTTAGGCGTGACTAATAAAGTGGCTTCAAGGGGAAGAACTATCAAATTATGTGGGTTTAAACGAGGCTTTTGCTGGCTCGGAGTGGAGCCCATTGTTTTATTGGTTTTGTTTGAGGCAACTTGTTTTGTGGAACATCTTTCTTTGCTTCAAAAAGGTGATGGGGTCAATTCGATTCATCCACTTTCTTGTCTATGTTGGCGGAGTCCTGGGCTTCATCTTTCTCGTGCTTAGCTTAGGTTTGTGAAGGGACTAGGTTGGATTGGTTGCATATGGTCTAACACTCTTTAAAGCATCCGGCCTCTATTACCTCGCGGAGATTATTGAGGTATCAGCTAGTTACCATGAAGCATATGCGTACTTACTTTAATGGCAAGGAAAACACAGTAGCCGCTAAAAAAGTCATCCGATACACAATCTATGTACGTACAACCAATACTGTCAGCTACTCGATTCAGACGCAAATCGTATGCATTATAGCATATTATACATGCTATCGAAGGACAGCGGCACCGGGAAGTCAACTGGTGGATCCGGACTGTATAATGCACCAACCTCAACTATTCAGCCCGTCCAACGAATTATAATTCAAACTATACCTTGATTCTATATTATATCTCTCAATGAGCTGATTGTTCGATCTGGAAGACTTTGGTTGAAGACATCTCTTACTATTCCGCCAACACATTATCGTCTCCAACATCACAGTCAAACCCATTTGATTTCAGTTTCGATAATCTCTATACCTTCCGACTGATCCCCCTTATGCTTTCCACGCAACCATTCATTCATTGGCCCACATGCTTTCTCACTCTTTCTCATCCATCAATAATATCTAGACCGTAATTGGATGCCACGTAGTCCTAGCAGTTTACGATGGAATGTCATGGCCTCGTATCGCCTTTTCTATCGCCTGTCACGCATTCTACTCACAAATGCTGAACACGTTTCCAAATATTCAACTGGATGATCCCTTCTTTATTATTTCATGTGGTAAGTCTTTATTTGAAATGTGACGCATATCAGCTTGATATATTTCACCCATATTTCAGGCCGACTAACCCTTTTTCACTATACAAGTTCTCGCAGTCGCCGACCACTTCCTCTGGTTCTTTTGGTTCGCCGAAGCAAATCATTTCCACAGATTCATGGACATCTCTGCATTCTTTGGGCTCATGATCTGGCTCGTTCCCTTCATGTTCTTCATCTCCCTCAGTGCTGCAGAAAACACACTTCCCGCTTTTGATGCCAATTCAGCAAACAGTCGAGAATCCAGTAGTGGTAGCGGTGGATTCGGGAAAAAGACGAATTTGGTGAAGGGAGTCATCAACTTGTTTTTGAAGAAGCAGGAACTGCTGCCGAGCTTGAGCCGAATGTGTCGAGGAAGGAGTATAAGCAGTATTAATGAATGATGCTCAATAAAGTAGGATTACGTGGAATTCCAAACTCCTCTGACTTTGTTCAGAAATTTGTTTCAAACTTGCAATGAATGGTAACAGTTGCAGTGCTCCTCTCGCCGATTCTGACAGAAGGTACGCTAAATCGACCGCCACTCGCACGCTCGCAGAAAACATGCTCGAGGAAGTTTCGTTGAAGCTCAGTTCTCTCGAAAGAGAAGTTGCAGCGAAAGAAGAACGACACATTCTTCTGTTGAACAAGCCCATCCGCCTACCAGGCGAACAGTTCGAAGTTGATTCCTTCAAAGAGAAAAGCAGAGCAAAAGGCAGAGCAAACACGCTTAGTACTGGAACGACAACAGTGGACAGCAGCAGTATTTGCTCAACCCCAAGTTACCCTACCTCAAACTACAATGACGAACCCAATTAACGTCGAAGGTAATTGACATTTGTGAAAGTGCTCATTAACTTAAGGCCTAGCATCACTGCATTCCAGCTTTGTCATCGTCGTGGTTGGATTTACCACTGTTCTTACGACAGTGGTTTTCGCTGGACAATCCCAATGCAGTTCAAGTTACTTTTGCTGGATCAGTGGAATGTACCTTGGATTGCTTGCCTTTGTCAGCTTCTGTAGCGCTTTCCCACGTCAATGCATCAGACTCATCAGATACTTTAGCTTCTTCCCCGTACTGCTCGATACCTTCAGACTTGGAAAGTCAAAATTCTGGGTCTACGTCTGTGGAAGCGTTTTCGCCACTGGAATCCTGGCCTTTGCATTCTCAATTCGCAAATAACGGTGAAGAGGAGTTACGACAGAGGGCAAATAAAAAAATAATTCTTTAGCGGCAAAGAGTCAGTAGTTTCTAAATCATTTCTAAATAAGCTCGTAGCGAGTTCTGAACTTGCCACCAAAGAATAACGACGAATCTTTCCGAATTCGCTGTCCCTTGTTTGCTTTTGAAATAACCAATTTGAATAAAAGCGCGGTATTTATTTTGCGCCTATTGAGATATATAGAAACTCAAAACGATCAAAGAATTTAGAAGAGCTTGTACCAAAGTCTCTGGCCCCACTCTTTCATGTTCTTTGGTTTTTCATTGAGTTGATCGTTTTCAGCCTTTTGTTCTGGGGTTTCAACCAACTTTCCAGTTTCAAAGTCCATGTCTTCGTACTTGATCAAAGCAAAGCCACTCTTGAAAACACCGTGGGCGACGAAAAGAACGAAAACAAGTGGAATTCCAAAGTAAGTCCATGAGTTATCATAAAACCATTGTGAATTAAAGAAGGTTGCATTATCAACGCCGTTGGGATAGAATGCAGACACGAACATAAAGACAGTAATCCAAGTTCCAATGAGGAGAGAACCATAATCGGCGTATGGGAAGAATGGTGCAACGTATGGAAGGTCCTCAATTTTTCTTCCTTGAGCAATGTAACCAGCACGGAAACGCAAATGAGTGAAAGACATAATCATCCAGTTCATCATGATTCCGTACGCAATAACGCCAGAGAGCCAGTCAAAGACGTGTGACGACCCATCTGGTCCCGAGGCGTAGGCAGCGATGACGGCGACCAAACCAAAAACTGCAACAACGAGAACTGAGTTGACTGGAACACCTCGCTTGTCAACCTTGGCAAAGAACCGTGGAGCAGATCCTTCAGAGGCAAGTTTCATTAGTGTTCGGGCACAAGCGTAGATAGACGAGTTGGCAGCGGAAGAAGCAGCAACGATAATGACAACGTTCATAAAGTCAGCTCCCCAGTTAATTCCAGCTTGGGAGTAAGCATACACAAATGGAGATTGACTGACTGACTTGGATTTCAAAATTGGCGAATCTGGGGCCAGAAGAACACCGACCAAGAAGATGGAGAGAATGTAGAAGATAAGGATACGCCAGAAAGTACCGTTAATGGCTCTTGGCACTGATTTTCTTGGATTTGCGGCTTCTCCGGCAGTTAGACCGACAAGCTCAGAACCTCCGTAAGAGAAGAAAGCGGTGGTGAAAGATCCTCCAATGTTCAAGAAACGTTGCTTGTCGCTGTCTCCAACAATGGCTGGGGACCAGTTTCTGAAGCCAAGAGCACCAGTGTTTTGTCCCACACCGAACCAAACAAAGGTACCAATGAGGAGGAAAAGAACAATGGCAAGGATCTTGACAATACAGAGGCAGAATTCAGCCTCGGCGAAACCAGTGACTGAGAACAAGTTGAGTCCAACTAATGGAACGAGGTAGACGAGAGACCAGACCCAAGACGCGCAAGTAGAAGTTGGGACCCAAAAGCTCATTAGACCGGCAATACCAGCCATCTCAGCCGGAAACGTAAGTGCCCCTGTGTCCAGATGGAATTAGTAATGCGCTGAAATATTTTTAAGTGTGGCGCTTACACACGAGCCAGTAGTTCCAACCTCCAGCAAAACCCAATGCCGGGGTAACAAAGCGGGCAGGGAAGTGAGAGAAGGCACCTTCAACTGGAAGAAGAGTAGCCATTTCTCCAATGGAGGAGGCAACACCGAACACTTGAAGTCCAACAAGAGAAAAACAGAGGAGAGCACCAATTGGCCCTGATCTGGCAATAGCACCTCCAGAACGCAACAAGAGACCAGTACCGATGGTTCCTCCGATAGCAATCATTTCCTATTCATAACACTTCAGCAACCAGGTCGTTATCGATCACACGATCACTTACGAGGTGTCTCGCCTGGAGCTTACGGTGAAGCTTCTGACCCTCTGGAGCTATCTCCATCACAGGTGCATTGGCTTCCTTGGATGTGGCAACAGCAAAGTCAGAGGACATTGAGGAGATGCGAGGTTTTTTTGAACAGATCCAGTTATCGCCCAAACGCGGCCCTTTGAATGCATTCCACCCAAAAATTTTCATTCAAAACGTTGAAAAAAAGATCTGAGAGACACAATGAAGGGGCATCAGGGAACGTGCGCAGCCACCCACAAGTAAGGATCTGGTAATGTAAAGGGCGTTTTTCAAATTGGATTTGAGTGAGGATTAGGCCGTTTTATGATTAGGGGATAAAGGGTCTGAGACACAGTGTCTGACGTAACACACCATCATCCACCCGCCGTCGTTATCAATATCATGCACCTCGTGCAACATCGGTGTAAAATGAAATTTCCCCTGAATTCCGTGTTGTTTGAACTGGAATGCGAGTGCTTTTGGAATAAAAGAGTTATGTGTATTCTTTGTGCCTCCGGAGGACCCCCTTTCGGATGGAAACGGGCACAGAATCGAAGCGATGCATTTTATGCGATAACCGGTAGGATTCATGCAGGATTTATGTGGATGAATTGGCAGGCAAGCCGAAAAAATCCACTTTCCGTAATCATCGTAACGGCATGAGTCGCCGCCAGTGTTGTGTGTCGCCGACGGCGTTATGATTCTGTGTGACGACATGGCCGAAAGAGAGGCTTAATGAAAGTGGCATCTCGGTGTCCATGAGTGGCAACAAATAAATTAAATAAGAAACAAAGCTCTATATAAATACAATCAAAAAATAATCGGATACAAACTCGAGAAAACTCAACAAATAAATGTGGTCAGTCCCAATACAGAGCGACAAGTAATTTATGCATAGAAAGTACGGCGATATGTGTGGTAAATCCTCGAGTTTCTGGTCTTGCGCCATATACCCGATCCTGAACCGCTGGTGCGTCTATGTCATGACCTTCCACGATAAACGAACTCTGTATGAGCTTTGTCTAGCGAGACAAGAGAAGAAATAAGTTAAACCGTTGGAACCAACGCAATCAGGCGACAGACGACCCCATTCAGTCCTCTAGCATACTGTGGCCTCCTCCTTCTATAATTCAGAAATTTGGTCTCAAGAAGAGGGAGGTCTGGCTTTATTTCCGAAAAGACAAATTCACCTGCACCTTTACAACTTCCCAGTTCATGTCCAACAGGGAAAAGGAGTTACGACAATGGGACAAGAACAGTATATCTGGAATTTAGAAGAGAATCAATGAATAGTTTTCCAATATATGCTCTTACTTTTTCATTCTAAATTGGGAAAGCCTTGCGCTGTACAAGATGGGGCTCCTCTTCCTCGTCGAATCTCCAGACAAGGATCCATACTACTATTACTTATACTGCCTCATTGTTCCCATCTTCATCCTTGGCTTCATTTCCTCGCTTGTGACATTCGCAGCATTTGTACTGGCAAAATCGTCGATGCAATCAAGAGTCTACAACCTTCTCGCCACTATTGTGTTCCTGAATATGATTTGGTCTTTGTTCAATGTCGTCACATATCTTATCAGTCTGTATTACAACAGTGAGTTCTTTTCCCGGTTGAATGAGAGCTCGAATCCAGTCTGGCTTGAGATCGTGCTTTGGTTCAATGTCGTGCTTGCGATGGAGAGATATTTCCATGTTTGTGGTGTTGGACCCCGACTGTCGCGGATCTGGTTTGTGGTTGGATTGGCTTCATGTTTCTTGCTTATCGGACTGATAATTTGGAATCAGTCAACTGTAAGTCCATCGCAATTTTCAAATCCTTTCTAATCGATGCCGCTTTATCGACACTAGGTTGAATTCGTTTCAATTCGGATAATGAGCTGGAAATACATCATTCCATCGACGTTGATTGTTACATCGGCGTTAACATTCGGATTGTACAGTCAAACGTACTGGTATGCACGCAAAGTTCTCTCAAAGTTATCCGCAAGTCGAGAGGGTGGTGATGAGTATGTTCGCGTTACAACACGCCGCATTCTGTCGAATTCAGTTCTTATGACACTATCGTTTCTCGTGTTTTACATACCTCAAATCGTGTTGATGCAATTTGGTGCTGATTTGACTGGGCAGAAACGTCTTATTACGACAGTGTTTGTAAATGCTTTAGCGGGATTAGATCCTCTTGTGACTGCTTTATTGGCTGTCTATTTCGTGCCAAACGTGAAGAGGATATTGTTAGGATGGATAGGGAGGAAATTTGACGATCCTCCCGATGACGGTAGCTATACTGATATAACGTTGGAATAAAGTTAGATAAGTAGATCTTTCTTGAATGTGGCTGGTTGTTGTAGAGATCGGACATGCTTATTGGGAGATATTGAGCGTTTTGCAGAACACTTGAAAGAAATGCCACGCTTCCAACACTCAGTTGCCCTCAAAGGAACGGAAACTCCCACGTCCACAGCCATCTACAGACACAAGAAAGCTGTCAATGGCTTAATCGCATCGCCCGAAGCCGGAGTTGACACGATTTTCAACATGATCCAAGTAGCATCGACAGCCCAGCCAGATCGAAAGATGTTTGGCCAACGCCGCATTCTGAACATCATCGAAGAGCAGAAGGAGGTTGTCAAGAAGCGGAGCGACGGAACAGAGTCAACTGAAATGCAGAATTGGAAGTTTTATGAGCTGGGCCCATATGAATGGTTGACTTGGAGGGAAGCAAACCAGATTATTCGTAACTACGCAAGTGGACTTAAGGCATTAGGGCTTAATCCTGGGGATAAATTCACAACTTACGCAGAGACAAGGTAGGTTTCACTGGTTTCCATGAATCAAACCAGCTCTGACAAACTTAATTCAGCCGCGACTGGATGTTCATCGCTCTCGCGTGCTTCCATCGATCAATTACTCTCACGACAGCGTATGCCACACTCGGCGAAGATGGACTACTCTATTCTCTTCAAGAAACTGAATCTTACGCTCTGTTTACGAATGCCGAATTGCTCCCAATGGTTTCCAAGATGCTTCCCAAATGTCCGCACATCAAAGCTGTGATTTACAATGGCGCTGCTCGTGTGGAGGACATCAATGCATTGCAATCCCGTGTCCGATTGCTTTCCCTCTCTGATTTTGAAGAGCTTGGTGCGGCAAACACGTATGAGTGCATTCCCCCAAAGTCCGAAGATTTGGCTGTTATTATGTACACGTCAGGATCAACTGGTGCTCCAAAGGGGGTCTCCTTGACTCATGGAAACATTGTTGCATCAGTCACGGCTATTTATTTGGAAGTTATCCATCACAGAAAAGATGATGACGTGTTTGCTGCATTCTTGCCTCAAGCTCACGTTTTTGGATTTGTTGCCGAGTTGTTGGTTTTGTGTACGACTTACGCTGTTTGTCCAACTGTCCTCATTCTTTTTCTTTAGATGGACAAGTTCCAATCGGATACTGCTCGACAAAAACGTTGAGTGATGACTCTGTCCGGAACTGCAAAGGTGATCTTGCAGAACTGAAGCCGACAATCAGTAAGTTTCTCCTTCCTATTTCGACACTTCATTAATTTTCTATTGTTTTCAGTCAACGGAGTTCCGGCTGTGTGGGAAGCGATTAGAAAAAAGGTTACAGGAAAAGTTGCCTTGAAATCTTGGACATCACAAACTCTGTTTTGGACTTCATTCAAAATCAAGTCATGGCTCATACAGCACAACCTCCGCGTTCTAAGCAAGCCGTTGGATATGCTTGTCTTTTCGAAAGTATTGCTTCCAATCGGAGGGCGTTTTGGCTGGGGTTGCGTTGCAGGAGCAGCAGTCCCTGCCTCTACAGCCGAATTTATGGCTGTTGCACTTGGAAAGATCTTCAAAGCTTATGGAATGACTGAAGGTTTGTTTACAGGATTATAACAATAACTGATGTATCTGAGCAGCTGGAGGTTGTTCGATTCTTCAAACGTTAGAAACTTGCCATTTGCCTGGAGTGGGTGCTCCATCACAGACAAGCGAGGTAAAGTTGGTTGACTGTCCTGAACTCGGATACAAGGTGTCAAACCGCCCAAAGCCACAAGGCGAAGTGTATGTTCGTGGTTTTAGTGTTAGCAAGGGATATTACAAGCGTCCCGATTTAACCGCCGAAGCGTTTGATGAAGACGGTTGGCTCAAGACTGGTGATATCGCTGAATTGAACGAGAACGGAACCTTCACGATTATTGATCGCAAGAAAAACCTTATCAAGTTGTCAAACGGAGAATATGTCGCTCTCGAAAAGCTCGAAGCGAATTACAAGGTTTCCAAATACGTGCAGAATATTTGCATTCACGCGGATATGGATCAATCCTATATCGTTGCTTTGATTCAGCCTGTGGAAAAGGAAATTCGAGCACTTGCTGGCCAATTGGCAAAGACTCCTGGTCTTGAGACAGACAATTTAGATTACCAAGATCTTTGCACTCGTCAAGACATTCTCGACTACGTTGTCAAAGATTTGCAGAATATCGCTAAGCAAGTCGGATTCGTCAAAGCCGAGGTCATTACACGCGCCCACTTGTGTCATGAAGAGTGGACCCCTCAAAACACGATGCTTACAGCTGCTATGAAGCTCAACAGAAAGAATATAGTTCGCAAGTTCGAGAAGGAGGTGGAAAGAATGTATTAAAGGTCAGGATCTCATAACAGAAGAAATAAAGTAGCGGCATCATGATTTTAAAATGCGGTCAATTTGAGAGTCAGTCCACTTGGCTAATTCTTCGTCAGCCCCTTCCTCAAGAATGTATGGTGCAACAGGTTTCTCCACCAAGTTGTCAAAGTACTTGCCACGAATATTATGCTTTTCGATATCAGTACTCACGGAAAGATAACTGTCGGTTTCATCTGTTAAAATGGTGGGATTGAGAAAGTTGCTCACATTTGTGTAAGTGCTCCCTTTTCTGGAGTACTTCCAAAATAAGTCACAAGGGTCGCGATCATCCAAGAAAGCCAAGATGCTTTGGCCGCGTCTCTTTCCCTGGTAGCAATGGACGTGGAAACAGATCCTGGATGAAGCGAATTAATGAAGACGGCGTCCGATCCAACCAGTCTTTGAAAGTAATTCGCGTCCATAATGTTGGCAGCTTTGGACCATCCATAACTGTGAGCGTCATAATAATTGTCCACGGTCGGTTGCGGGTCATATACAACACTGGTTGGAATAGTGTGAGCCAGAGATGTGACGAAGACAATTCGAGATGGTGCAGAGGCACGAATTACAGGAAGAAGTCGCTTGACGAGCAAATGGTGTGAAACGTGATTTACGTAAAACGTGCTTTCCTGTGAAACGAGAATGAGGGTTCTGATGGTCAACACCGTCACCCCACTCACAATCATCAATAAGCTTGAAGGGAGGAAAAGCGATGCCTGCATTACACAACAGCACATGTAACTTCAGGTTCTGAGCCAAAAACCAATCAGCAAACGCGTTCACTGACTTGAGGTCTTCTTGGTTGGCGATTTTGACATTAACCTTGAATTTGATACGGGCTTCATCCAAGGCTATATACCCGACGATTCAGCGAGTGCGGTGTAAATTGCTGTAGTGCCTTCTTGTGCGCGTTTTTCGTTTCGTGCAGTGGTAATGACATGTGCGCCATGTTTCGCGAATGCCACAACTGAAACAAGACCAAGCCCGGCTGTTCCGCCAGTAACGATGATAACTTTGCCAGTTAAGTCTGGAATGTCGTTCATGGTGAATGATGCCATTTTTGCTGGAGGCGGGATGATTTTTAATTATGGCAACACTCACAACAAATATATCTGCCGTTGATAACATCTCTTAACAAGTTACAAATCTTGAATTGTTTCATTAGATAACTTATCCGCGTTCTGTTCACTTCTGTAACTTGAATTCTTCTTTGTATGACGTTCATTCCATGAGAAACTTCAGTGCTCGGTTGGCTCAGCTGGCAGTAGCGTGGGGCTGTTAACCTCAAGGTCACTGGTTCGATCCCAGTATCGAGCGCGTTTTGCGTGTATCAGGTGTTGTGATGGAGGAGGAGAATGTGTGGATGGGAGAAAGTGAGTTTATGCAAAAGGGAAACACAAAGTGTGCAGGATCATTTTGCTATCATTTGCTCCACTCTACACTCTGTGCCATTCACTATTTTCATGCTATCGTCGAATTGAGTGAGCAGAAGAGTTGGATGACGAGTTCACACTTTTTTTGGAAAGATTTGTGGCTTCGAACAAACACAGTGTTTTGAATCAGGTTGTCAATATGCCAGATCTGAATCCATTGGCCGTTATTCAGTACTTCTTCGAGGTTCCGCTCTTTGTTGCAGGCCTCCTTTTGAATGGACTTCTTGTGGCGTTGCTCGTACACAAATCCAAATCTGCAGTTTCGGCAAGCCGCCTCAATACTCTCCTTTGCTGTTCGTCTGGGCTCAGCGGCTTCTGGTGCCTGTTCAATCTTGTGATCAGTGTGTGTTCGCTGGTCTCGGAAAGCCCGACCGAAGCCTTGTTGAAACTAATTGGCTGTGTCACTGCGTCCTGGATCCAACTTTCGCTGTGGCTCAACTTGATTCTTGCTCTCGAACGTTATATTCATGTGTGTGGATCCTGGGGACTTTGGTTGGATCGGCTGCTCTTTGGCACTGTATTGGCTCTGTGTACCACTTCAATCACAGTTACAGTGTGGGCTTATGCTACAGTTGAGTTTGAAAACGGTGCTGTTTTGATTGATTCACACGTGCTTTGCAGACATCATTTGGTTCGAGTTTGACGATCTTCATTTGGAGTCAGTTGATTCTGTCTGTATATTTCACAACGTGCATTGGGGCAATCATTCTCTACACACGGACGTATTTCTACGCAATCAAGAAAGTTGGACAGTACCTCCAGAACACTGCTGGGGATCAATCTGCTTCAATCTCCGTCAAGCGAACGATTCTAAAAAATAGCATTCTTATGACAACAAGTTTCATTGTCTCATTTACGCCACTGATAGCTCTCTTAACCTGGACGAATCAATTTACAACTTATGAGTACTTAAGCATACGGCCCGATTCGTATTATGCGGTGTATGGGTTTATGAACCTACTCAATGCGCTGGATCCAATTATAACTGCTTTGATTGTTATATACTTTGTACCAGATCTCAAAAGGGAAATTTCAAATCGGCTTTGTTGCGGCCAACGAAAACACGGAAAGCCAGAATCCGAAGAGGAATCATTCGCGTCTGCGACTTGATAATTTAACAATTGTGAAATGTAAATAAAGGAAAGGAAAGAAATCAGAGTTACGAAAAGAAAGAAAAGATGTTTCCGCCACCGACCCAACCAAAAGACAAACAACTTCGATGCATCGCGGCCGAAGTTGAATTCTGGCGAAATGCGCGGCATCAAAGCGGAGAATTTGAAACGCCGTCAATGGCTCGCCCAAGAGTGAAATCTGTTGGTTTGAAGGAAGATTTGGGATCGTTGATTGACCTGGTTCGCTTTTATTCCTTCTTTCTTTACTATAATTAAGCTTAATTAACTCTTTGGACTAGTACGATGAAGCTATTCGTGATTCGACTGAGCCTTGTGCTGTCAAAGACCTCCCAGTTCTCCCACTTGACCACAACCCATTCTACACCACCTTGAACACGAAAGAGTGTCCAGAGTATCGTCGCTCGATCTCTCTTATCCGCACCACTTTATGCATTACCCATCGCACTTCGAAGCAATCAACTACCAATTCCCGCATCCCTCCTTTGACTCCCAACTGGACCTTTTCGGTGCCCAAGACACGCTCAAGGACTACGCAAAGTCAATTCACACGGAATACAATGTCCGCGAACGTCCTATTTCGAGAAAAGCTTCATACGAAAACTTGGCTGGATTATACGAGATTCACGGACGACCAGTGTCGATTATGCCGCGTTATGACTCACTCCATCTCAAGAAAAGTCGGTCGGCGGTTGGGTTGGGTGAGGCTCGAGTTGCTGGGGCTTCTGAGTTTAGGTCTAAGTCAAATCTGATGCGTGTGGGGAGTCATACGATGATGCGAGTGGAAGCAACCCAGTCAAATGTATCGAACCAGCGAGACTACAAGAAATCTGCTAAGTCCAACGGGAAGTTTGACTTGATTGGATGGATGAAGGGCGTGTTCTTGGGAACAAAAAACAAGGCAGGGGAAACGACTCCCAAGAAATCAAGTTTGGGACGCGGTAACAAATCAGCCCCACTTTCTGTCTACAATTCTATGCTCAGAAATCCAGTTGTCGAGCCTCCGACAGACTCGTATCATCATCAACAGTTTCTTGAAAATATTCGTGTTCAGTCGGGTTTGTATCAACAACAGGGACTTTGAACACTCTTGAACAATGCTTCAACACCTTTCGCGTATATTGCATATTCTATTCTCTTTGGGGGCTGGCGGCTGAATGGCTGAAGCCACCTCGGGGCTTTTTCATCTTGGTTGCTTAATATAAACTGAAACATCGGACATCCATACCCCATAAAAAGAAAGGCATTCAGTAACAGTATTACGCATAAAAAACTCACAGCAAACACTTTAAACTACTAGCATGCAAGTCTCGCTCATCGTTGCCTTAATCTCGTGTGCTCAAGCCCTTCCGTTGTACATTCCACCACCAATCAAGGATCCAATTGGCGGAGGTGTCGCTATTAGTCCAGTTGTAGTTCCTAACCCTGCTGGGGAGTTTATTTTCAAGCGTGAAGATGCGAAACGTGACCCGTACTACATTCCTCCACCAATCAAGGATCCAATTGGCGGAGGCGTCGCTATCAGTCCAGTTGTAGTTCCTAACCCTGCTGGGGAATTCATTTTTAAGCGTGAAGACGAGAAACGTGACCCGTACTACATTCCTCCACCAATCAAGGATCCAATTGGCGGAGGTGTCGCTATTAGTCCAGTCGTAGTACCAAACCCTGCTGGGGAGTTTATTTTTAAGCGTGAGCATGATGCTCAATGATTTCGGCTTCGATTCGTTTTTTATACCTACCTAATAAAGTTTTTACAAGTAGTTTTCAACTTAAGTCAGAGAAAAGTTGGGATGATTATAAATTATCAAGTGTGGGGTTAAAATTGGAACCATTTTCAAACCGGAAAATTTGGCAAGAAGAAGACAAAGAACTGAGGCACACACGACGATAAGAGCGGAAACCTCCGTTAAAAACCCGCGTGCAAGGAATGAAGGCGCAATTTTTGAAACCAATGCACGCTCATCAAAAAACTACCAAAAATGCAGATTTCGAGCGTTCTCCTTGTTTTCCTGCGGCCGTTGCGAATGCAGCCCAGTCCTCAGGCTGCTGAAGCCCGCGACCCGTACTACATTCCACCGCCAATCAGGATCCAATTGGCGGAGGTGTCGCTATTAGTCCAGTCGCGGTTCCTAACCTGCTGGGAATTCATCTTCAGCGTGACGAGAGAAGCGTGACCCTTACTACATTCCACCACCAATCAAGGATCCAATCGGCGGAGGTGTCGCTATCAGTCCAGTCGCTTTCTAACCCTGCGGAGAATTATTTTCAAACGTAAGCAAGACGCTTAATCGGTTTTTGTTGTTTACGCTTTCAAAATTTAATAAATGAATGATTGGTTGATGACATATGTCAGAAAATTCCGCTGCACTTCTCATGTCCCGCATTTGAAATACATTGACATCATGGCTGAAACAAAGAAAACGTGATAGGGATAGATCGGGAGGTGATAGAAAGATGAAACCAGAGATGAAACGTAAAAATTGTCATTAGTAATTGCTAAAGAAGTTCCCAGGTATCTAAGGTAACTTAACTATGACCCAAATTAAATAGAAAGTGAGTATTAACTTCAACAGACGCTTTGGACGCATGCATTTTGTTGTGAAACCTTTGGTATTGAAAGAAAATTTTCACGGACCAAGATTAAAACTCCAATTGCATCACTACTTCCCCTCCCTCTTTCGTCTTAACTTACTGTTTCTCGTTGTCTATGATTGCATTATGTTCTTTCGTATAAAAATTTCTAAAGATAGAACCGAAAGTGAAACAAGCAGCTATAAGATTTTTCGGACCCGAAAAACACATATAACGGGAAGAAAAAAACAACGCCACCTAAAAAGATTCATCCAACATGCAAGTTTCTGCCCTCCTCCTTGTCTTGCTCGCCGCTACGTCCCAGGCTGTTCCAATTAAGTTCTTTGCGCCCCAACTATGGGTGTTCCTGTCCCCATTGCTACCAACAACCCTCCAGACGTGATTGGAGTTGGCAAGCGTGAGCCAGTAGTCGAGGCCCGGCCCATTTTTGCAGCCTGGAGGCATGGGGCATGCCCATTACCAACAACCCCCAGACTGATTGGAGTCGGCAGCGTGAGCCATGGTCGAGCCGAGCCCATTTATTGCAAGCCTGGTACAGGCATGGGGGCATTGTCCCCATTGCTACCAACAACCCTCCAGACGTGATTGGAGTCGGCAAGCGTGAGCCAGAGGTCGAAGCCCGTGCCATCATCATTAATCCAAACAAAAAACCTCCAACTTTGGGTGGTGGTGTGGCCATCCCCACTCAGGCTCCCCCAAACCCTCAAGGTGTTGCTTAGGGTGATTCAATTGAGTCCGTTCAATATGATCCACGGGATTCACATGTTTAATTTTTCTTTGACATTTAATGTTACTCGTGGTAATAAATTTATCAAACCTGAGTTGTTTCGTGGGTAAGCGTTAAAGAGTAGTTCTTTCGATGGCTCTTATGTGCCGGTGGATATGCATGTCTTCACGGTTCTCAAACGTGAGATTCCCAGCAAAATCAGTCATTTGGGCGAGCAACTGGCAAGTTAAAAAAGAACTTTCATCCTCCATCAAAAATCGCAAGTATGCAAGTATCCTACCTCGTTATACTATTTGTTGCTGCCTCAGTGTCGAACGCAGCAGTCATTTTCAGACCCAAGATTGCAAAGCCAGGAGCGATTATTTATGACAGACGTTGATGTCGTTGTTGTTATTATTAGGTAGTGCTTTCTTCATGGAAGGCTACTTATTTTAACGCAATGAAGAGATGACTTGTTATATTTCTCCATTTTGTCTGTTCAGTTTAAATATTTAGTTGACTCTGCATGGGAAGCCACCGCAACGAGCGCGACCAACAAAACGACGGGTCCTCATCCGAAGGCGACGATGGTGTGATTCGATGCATTTGCGGGTGCGACTTTGACGATGGAAACACGTAGGATTGAGTGACTGTTGAGGGAAGCCACTAAAGCAGGTACTTGTTAGGATGATCTGCTGCGACAAGTGCTCAGTGTGGCAGCATACAGCCTGCTTTAACCTGGTTCGTAGTTGTTTCTTTCTGGTTTTACTGGTTTTACTGGTTTAGAGCAGGCCTAGCAGAGGCCTAGCAGAGGCCTAGCAGAGTACTCCTCTTCCCTACCAACCACCAACCAACCTTCTAACCAATCCATCCCAATCCAGCCTGAAGACCTTCCTGATGACTTCAGATACCTCTGCGACCAGTGCAAACTAAAGCATCGAACCGGCGCAAGAAAACCAACTGCAAAACCAAGTCCTCGAAAACAACTTCCTTCTTCATCCTCAAACTCAAACAACAATTCGCACAGACGACCGCCACCTCAACTTTCAACGAGCCAGCAACTAGCCCTCCTTCATACTAAGGCATATAAGCTTCCTCCAATGTCAGATAGAGATATATTTCGTGCTATTACTCGAAACTCTCCTGAACCGGATATGGGTCCTTCTGCATTGCTACTAAGAAGGCCTAAATTGGCAAATGCGTTCGAAACTGACTACAGAGTTCATGCGTATGGATATACCATCGCGGAATACAACTCTGTCCAGGACGATGACCTTCGTCTCTTCATGTCCAATCTTTGTGATGACGTTGAGAAAGAATTCAGGGAAAAGGATCAGTTGCCGGCAGGGGCTATTCAGTCGTTTATTTCATATGAAGACATCAAAAAGTTGGATCCTATCGTCGTGGCTCCCCCTTCCAACCCATTTTGGTTGGATTTTCGAGATAGCTGTACTGATAAGATGAAGTCGGAGACGGAAGGTGGTGCAGGCGAACCTATGGAAGGCGTATCCACAAACAACAACACCAACAAAGACACTGTTCCTGATTTGGTTTCAGCTCATTCAACAATCACAAATGAATTTGTTCCGCCATTTCCTGATGCCTCCACCGACCGAATCGTTGTCATGTCTATCCGGGAACTCAACCACGAACTCGAAAACATTCGTGTAAGTTCACTTTTATTTCTCACGGATTCACTTTAAAGCCGTATTAGGTCACTATTCAAGAAGTACCGACACACCAAGATTTTGATATGAATCAAGATCCACACACAGCCCCTCTCCGCCATATTGCCCTGATAGCTACCACCCCTATCCCCGCAAACTCTATAATTGCCGAAATCAAAGGAACTCTAACAACCCCCGCAACTCTCTCCACCCTCACACGACCTTCAAAACTATCCAACCTGTGGCAAAGAGACAACCACATCTCCACACAAAACGCGCTCTTTGACAGAATGCAGGACCCTGACCCGGTGCTCGAATCCCCCGGGTATTTAGACAGGACCACGTTAGTCGGACCTGTCCCCGCGCGATGGAGTAGCGACCCCTTGGACATCCGCACTGCAACTGTACTCCCCCCATTCGTATTCCCACATCCAGCCAGACGAGCAACAGTCGCCGGACAACCACTATGTATCGACAGCAGAGAGGAAGGAAGCGCAGGCTTTGGACGATACGTCCGCATTTACTGCCTCGGCGACGAAATGGAACGTCGAGGCGAGTGTAACTCTGTCCTGAGAAGCATCCTTGTGACGAGCGAAGACGAACCGGAAGGGATCGAGGATCTTGTGAGTGAAGAGTCGCGGTTACGCATTTGTGTGGTTTCGACGCGAAGGATTGAGGTTGGAGAGGAGGTTGTGCTTTGGAGAGGTGGGGGTGCGGGTGGAGGGTGTCTTGGGTTTCCGTGTGTTTGTGATGGGGAGGCGGAGGAGTGTCTTGTTTTAGAGGCTGTTACTGCGTTTGAGGAGGAAGGGGTGCGGAAGTTGCCTGTTGGTGGGGGTGAAGGTGGTAGGGAGGATGAGGATGTGGATGTTGGGGAGGGAGATGGGAATAGAGCTGGTGGGGTTGGGAGGAGAGGGAGTTTAGAGGGCGTTGTGATGGAGGATTCGGAGGAGGAAATGGAGTGTGGCGATGTTCCTGTTCCCGTTGTTGAGTTTGTGCCGGAGGCTTTGGATCGTGGGGCTGTAGCTGTTCAAGAAAGTACGGAACGGTTAGATGACATGGTTCTGGATGCGAACGAAAATTCTGGTGAAACAGTTGGCGTGGAACCAATCAGTATATTCAGAGGTTTGTTTCAAATGTTCGTTAGTAAAACCATTGACTTTCTGTTCTAGATGAGGAAGCTATGAAAAAGTGGAGCACCCCTGCTCCGATCACAGGAGGAAAGAAGGCATGGCTCAAGGCCACCCAGGCTGCAGGTGTTGGAATGAAACGGAAACGTGATGAATCACCTGGTGATGCTGGTGGCGAGAAAAAGACAAAAGTGGACGAAGTTGTTGAAGCGCCCAAACCTGTGGTGAAAACAAAGCTCAGTCTTGCGGATTTCATGAAACAAAAGCGCATGAGCTCAACAACTGTTCTCGATGCTGTTCCAAAGGAGGAGACAGAAGATGGAAAGTCTGGTAAGCTTGATTACTGCGATAATTAGCTTTCTAACTAAAAGAATGAAACAGCGAAACCACTTCCAGAAATCGAGAAGCAGAAACTTGTCTTCTCAAATGATAAACCTGCTCCTAAAATTTCACTGCTGGCAAAACCAACTGTCGCAACTGCCCTCGCAGAAACTCCAACCACTATCGTCCCTCCAACTGCAACTGTAAGAGATCCAGTCAATCCAAGCTTTCGTTCCACAACTCCCATTGACCGTCCGATTTCTGTGGGAAGTGGCAGATTCAGCCCTCCAAGTGTACAACTTGAATACCCTCCACGACCCAATCTTTCAGGAGATTATTCCACTGGTCGATTCAGTCCACCGAGCAATACTGGATTTCCACCGACTGGCGTCACAGCAAGTTACAGCTCCAATTACTCTGCAGATCGTTTCACTCAACGAGATCCACCCATCGCAACACGAGGTGGCTCGCTGGATGATCGATTTAATGTTCGGCCTGAACCTCTGGACCGTTTCTCCGGTCCTCCTCAGCAACCCAGAGACGATCGGTTTATGAGTGACCCTGGTGACAGGTTTACAGGCCCACCGCCACCTGCTACAAGAGATGACCGTTTTATAGGACGGGATGATAGGTATCCACAACCTCCAATCCGTGGAAGCTCTCTCGCGGATTTCCCCAGGGACGCCGGGTCTCTTACTGCGCCTGTTGATCGGTTCCTGTCGCGTGGGGATTCGACGGCACCTACCCCGCGCGATCTACGTCTTTGACGGATGTTTCACCGGTGGGTCGTGTTACACCGCCGCAGGTTGGAGGTAGCGGGGCTGGTGGTGCTGAGGATCCGTATAGGGATCGGTTTCGGGATGTTGGGTTTGCTGGAAGGAGCGCTTATTCGAGTGGGAGTTTGTTGTCGGGGCCTGGAGGTGCTGGTGTTGGTGGTACCAGACGGTTTGAGGATTCGGGAAGTGTTGGGGCTGGGAGGGAGAGGTATCCTTCTGGAGGTGGTGCTGCAGTGCCTTTGAGGGATCGGGCGGTTGATAGGGTTGGGTGGGAGAAGGATGGGAGGAGGGAGTGGGCAAGTGGTGGTGAAAGTGGGGGTTTGACACCACGCGATCGAGAACGAGAGTACGGTGCTGGTGTTGGTGGGGCGGGTTCTGGGTATGGAGGACGAGGAGCGGGTGATCGATATGTTGGAGGAGGTGTTGCTGCGGTTGGTGAAGTTCCAAGGGCTACGTATATGGGTGCGGCTGTGGCTGCGCCTTTGCCACCTCCGCCTGTAAGACCGAAATCGCCTGTGTATATGCCTGAGGCTGGGGAAGTTGAGTCTTCCGCGACTCAATCACGTGGATACGGTATGGTTTATTGGTTGACGTTCCTTCGATATATTAATTATGTGATGCTTTAGACCGTGATGCGGGACGAGATTCCAGAGACGGTTATGGTGGTAGCAGTTATAGCTCACGACCATCTTACAGAAGCACAGTTGGTGGAAGTTCTGAACGCGCCGTCGAACCACTGGCTCCTCTGCCTCCTCCATCGACAAGAGACTCTGGTGGATCTTCGTATCGCGGAAGCGGTCGTGGTGCGCCAATTGACAGCCGAAGCATTGACCCTCCTAGGACTAGTGGAAGTGGAAGTACTGTGGATCGTGGAGCAAGTTACGGTGGGCGGCCTCATTTGGGTGGGCCTCCAAATCGCGAATATGGGACGAGTGGAAGTGGTGATTATCGTCGAGACAGATACCCAAGTGGAAGAGGAGGATTTGGGGACCGCGATAGGCCACCAGTTGGTGATGAAAGAGATCATCCACGTGGAGATCGTGATGACCCGAAAAGGCGAACGAGTGGTGGTGGTACAGGAGGATCCAGGCTGCCACCTCCACCACCCCCTCCTCCTTCATCATCAAGATAAATTCAAATTCAATTTTGGATTGTGTAAAATAAATTATTATCTTTTTGTTCTATATACGTTCATTATGTTTTTGGGATGTGAGTTGGATTGCTGTGTTGGGGTGGAAACCAAAATCTGCAAAAAACAAGTACGTTACCCTCTTTGGCATGGGCATCCAAGACACGGCATCTTGATGGATAGCAATACGGAAGAGTAATAGTTACAGCTAGTTTATTGGACGAGATTCGCTGTTTCTCTCCTTCTCTTTTGCCCTTGTTCTTGTTATGCTTGGCCCACTTCAGTCCCAGTTCTAACCTTGATTTCCCCCAATCCAGACTCATTCGAAATGTCATTTCCAGGAGGAGTTGTAAGCTTCATCATTGAATAACCTCGGAAACCCGTACTGATGAACCCTGACTTAACAGCAACCACAAATTATTATCCTCAAAGAAGGAACCGACACTTCGCAAGGAAAGGGCCAATTGCTCTCAAACATTAATGCGTGCATGGCTGTTGCTGACTGCGTGAGAACTACTCTGGGTCCTCGTGGAATGGACAAGTTGATTGTCGACTCAAAGGGTGTGTGTTTTGTTTATGTGCTGTGCAGCTAAGCAGTGGGTTTACTGACGTTGGTTGATGAATTAGGTGATGTTACCATCTCAAACGATGGTGCTACTATCCTCCGATTGCTGGATATCGTTCACCCTGCTGGAAAGGCTATTGTGGATATTTCTAGAGCTCAGGATGCTGAGGTAATTAGACTGCGCGATGATACGTCAACTAGGATGTACTGGAAAAAGTTGGATGGATGCTCAGAGGATGAAGGATGGCGTGTTGCTTGGTTTTCCCTCAAATGCACACAAACTAAAGAGGTAAATGCAGGTCGGAGACGGAACCACCAGTGTCACACTTCTTGCCGCCGAATTCTTGAAGGAAATCAAGCAGAATGTCGAGGACGGTGTTTCACCACAAATCATCATGAAGGGATTCAGAAAGGCTTCTGTGTTGGCCATCAACAAGGTCAAGGAATTGGCTGTCACTATTGAGCGAAAGAACCCAACGTAAGCTCTAATTGTTAACTTATCCAGTTATTCACCTGTATTATTTCAGTGAATTCCGCGACCTCCTCGAAAAGTGTGCCGCAACAGCAATGTCTTCCAAGCTCATCCACTCCCACAAAGACTTCTTCAAGAAGATGGTCGTTGACTCTGTTCTTCACCTTGACCAAGTCGAACTCAACGAGAAGATGATTGGAATCAAAAAGATTCCAGGTGGTGCTATGCAGGATTCTCTCTTTGTTGATGGAGTCGCCTTCAAAAAGACATTCTCATACGCTGGTTTCGAGCAACAGCCAAAGACTTTCAAGTCTCCAAAGATTTTGTGTTTGAATGTCGAGTTGGAGTTGAAGGCTGAGAAGGATAACGCTGAAGTCCGAATTGATGCTGTCCAGGACTACCAGTCTATTGTTGACGCTGAGTGGAGCATTATTTATGATAAGTTGGAGAAGATTGTTGCTACTGGTGCCAAGATTGTTCTCTCTCGTCTGCCTATTGGAGGTGAGTCCTTTCCGATGTTTTTATGATGCACATATAACTCACATTTCTCATTTAAGACCTTGCTACTCAATACTTTGCTGACCGTGATATCTTCTGTGCCGGGCGTGTCGCCAACGAAGATCTTAACCGCGTTGTGAAGGCTGTTGGTGGAGCTGTTCAATCATCTGTCAACGACATTGGTCCAGTGCACCTTGGAACCTGTGACTTCTTTGAGGAGAAGCAAAT
The DNA here is from genome assembly GCA_002104985.1 of Rhizoclosmatium globosum. Taxonomy (NCBI): domain Eukaryota; kingdom Fungi; phylum Chytridiomycota; class Chytridiomycetes; order Chytridiales; family Chytriomycetaceae; genus Rhizoclosmatium; species Rhizoclosmatium globosum. The sequence continues at coordinate 75,498 of MCGO01000118.1, read as the reverse complement.
TGGATCTGAGCGATTCAACCTCTTCCAGGGATGCCCACAAGCCAAAACCTGCACACTTCTTCTGCGTGGTGGAGCCGAACAATTTATCGCTGAAGTCGAGAGATCTCTGCACGATGCCATCATGATTGTTCGTCGTGCCATTAAAAACAAGAGTGTTGTTGCTGGAGGAGGTGCTACTGAGATGGAAGTTTCTAAATACCTCCGCGACTACTCAAAGACTGTTGAAGGAAAGCAGCAAATGATTATCGCCGCCTTCTCCAAAGCCCTTGAAGTGATTCCTCGTCAGCTCTGCATGAACGCTGGTTTCGATTCAACCGATATCCTGAATCAGTTGCGTCAAAAGCACACTACCGTTGGAGGAACATGGTTCGGTGTGGATATGGAGTCTGAGGGTATTGCAGACAACTTTGAGAAGTTTGTCTGGGAGCCAGCTCTTGTCAAGACCAACGCTATCGCTGCTGCCACTGAAGCTGCATGCCTGATTCTATCCGTTGACGAAACTGTCAAGAACGTGCAGAGTGAGCAACCTGGACAGGGTATGGGAGGTGCGCCAATGCGGGGACGTGGAGCTCGTGGACGTGGAAGACGTTGAGGGGGCTTGGAGCAATGAATTTTGTGTAGGGCATTTCTTGACTTGTTTCTTATATATTCCTGGTGTATTACGCAGAGTAAATATCAAAAAATCTGTGGATGATGTTCATGATTTGTTGGTTTTCTTTTCCAAACAACTTCATTCTGAATGACATCAACTCCGCACACAACACCCGTCAATTCAGCATACACACTTGCACACGAGCTCCTTCAAGATCGACATGCGTTACGATTAGCACTGGCCGGAGCAGCATCGGGACTAGGTGAGGCCCAGAACCCAGTTGATCGAGTTGAGGGTATTCGAATAGCTGACACCCAAGTTCCAACCAGTCTCGGCAGTCCTCGTAACGCCGCTCGATGTCGTCAAAATCAGGCTGCAGAACCAGTTCTTCAGCCCGGACGTTGTTCCAAAGTACCAAGGAACCTTCCCGACACTTGCAAAGATTTGGACTGAAGAAGGTTTTCGGGGCCTGTTCAGCGGCCTGGCCCCTTCCGTCTACGCATACCTTCCCAATCAAATGATTTGGTTTTCGGTATATCACATGTCAAAGGATGCACTTGCAAAGGAACTTAGTTGAGTGTATCCCCATTGGGTTCCGCTGTCGAAATTACTAACAACAATTAGAAACGGGGCCTGATGGATCAACAACAACGCATTTCTTGGCTACTTTAACAGCTTCAACCGTATGTACCGTTGCCGTGTCCCCACTGTGGGTTGTACGAACTCGATTGATGGTATGTGCTATTTTTGGTTCAAGCGAGCACAACCCCCCTTCCATGTGTTCCGCTGGCGTGTAGATACGGAACGGAAGTGACTGACTTTTTAAATTCGGAAAGGCACAATCAACTGCTCCTGGAGAACCTCATCCGTTTCATTACACGTCAACTGGAAATGCCTTTTCTACAATCTTTAAAATCGAAGGATGGCGTGCATTCTACAAAGGTAATCATGATTTTTGAGAAGTCCAGTTGATGCTGAAATTATGGTTGCTTTCTTTTTTGTTTGGGTAGGACTTGGGCCTAGTTTGTTGGGCGTCAGTCACTCCCTCATCATGTTTCCTCTATACGAACGACTTAAACACGAAATGAAAGGTGCGTCGATTTGTTTTATGATTATAAACCAGCAACTGAATAATTCTGACAGTACAAGGATACGGAACAAACCCTGACGGAACATTAACAAACTCTGCTATCCTCATTGCCTCATCACTCTCCAAATGCGTCGCAAGTCTGGCCACATATCCCCACGAAGTAATTCGAACACGTCTCCAAACCCAAAAGACTCACGTCCTCAAAAACAAAACGAGAATGGTGGATGGGAAACTCGAATCCTACACGAAACTCAAATCCGTTGCGCCGAAATATCGCGGTGTGATTCAAACTGCGAGTGTATTGGTGCGTGAGGAAGGAGCTGTTAGTTTGTATCGGGGGCTTTCGACGAGTATTATTCGTCAAGTGCCTGCAGGTGCAATCTCGTTATGGATCTATGAGCTTGTGTTGAAGCTGTGAGAGAGAGAAGGTCGACAGCGCATATCCCGGTTTCTGATTCAAAAGTTTAGATGATGTGAAATAGTTCAACAGTAATAAAAGTCAGCACTTGCAGAAATGTCCCGAACTTCTTCACTTTCTTTTTTTCCTATGACGAAACACTCAAGGTGTGTACCCTCCAACAACCACCCCTTAGAACCCACTGCCATCCTGTACTGTATCTCTTCCAAGCTGATCATGCGTCTAAAGAGGATAAAGTCCCTTCCAAGAGATAACAATGTGGAATTTGCAACTTTATGCTAAGGAATTTCTCGTACCGAAGACAGTCCCCCATGATCACACTTCCACCCTTCTCCTTCCTTCCTCAATCTTCCCCGAATAGCTCAGTCGCGGAGCCAAAATGATCCGATAGCCTCGGGTCTTTTTGGGGTCTTTGACTGATGAGCTTTTGCGCTTTTTCACACCAACTGACAAAAACTCCTCCAAAATTAGACTGCTGTCTCGACACTGTGCCTTGGAACCAGTTGTTCTAGCCTGCATCAAGGTATGACCTATTTCTGCTATGATACACAGAGCGAGTTTGGCTACGAGGAAACTGTCCATAAGCGTAACTGAACATCCTGTTGACTAAATGGTCTATTACATGCATCACCATCTGAGCCTTTACATCTTCTCATCTCTTCTCTCTTCTCATACTCTATCGGTTACTAAATACTCTGCAACAGATGTTTCGTCCGTTGTGCTCATCGCGCGCGTCTGTTGATCGTGAATCAGATTTACATCAGACTTACAGAAGGTATGTGACCACTCCAGCTTTCTCGTATGGGATGTGAAGAGACAAGAAAGGATTAGCCAGTTCTGCTACTGAATCTATGTGAACGAGAACGTCCTAATTTTATCTGATCCCAACCCTCTCCTTAAACTCCTTAAACTCCACCTTGCCCATCTTTGCAATGAACTAACGAATCCATTATTAGATTGAATCTAATCATTCTTTCACTCTTGCCTCCCAACTCTGTCCCTAAGAGATTATGGTATGTATTTCCAATCCCATCCCTCACTCTTCTCTGCAATGGACAGTGCAAAAAGATGTTTTTTTGTTCATCCGTGTTTCACATGAAAGGGCTCGCCCTAGATTACAACTCGAACCTGATTCTAGTGTCCATTCCTTTCCTCACTCTTGTTCTTCAATTCCTCCCAATTCAAATGACATTATCTAACCTTTCTTCAAGGTCTATCATTGCGCTTCTCTTCTCTGATGAACCGCAACGTAACCATCTTCTCTCACTCTCGACGCCCATCACCTCCCGATTATTTTTGCCGCTTTCGTGACTTTCCTATACACGAGTGACAAATTGTTCCGGGCGAGGATCAAGATGCTTTTGTATTAGAACGGGCATCCCCTTTTTCATCATTGGGCTGTTCAGTGTCAAACATCTGCGACAGTTCCCTTCTTCCTCCTTTCACCTCCTCATTCCTTCAAAGACTGCGTTGCTACTTCACTATGCTTTTGCACTCTTTCATCTACTACTCCGTTCCCTCTCACTCAAACACATTGGTACTCCCGATATAGTGTTCCTTACATGCTTCTACATGTTCTGGGACGATTCCTCCGGGCGAAGATCGAATAGCTTAGATACTAGAGCTGCCTTTTCATTAGTGGGAAGAACGGTGTCAGAGTCTCTGCGATATTCCATTCCTTTCGTTGAACTACCAGACTGCATGATTATGCACTCTCCATAGTTTCACTCCTTCATTCCTCTCACCTATATTCCCTTTGAAGAAAACGCCATTGATAAGAGAAGCGTCGTTTACTCTCGATAACGATGAAACTTCTTTCTGCGATGTTTTGCGAATATGAATACGGGCCAGGATATCCTTGGAGGGGTTGATTGGTCTTTGTTCTATGATTGCAAGCAGGTCACGTTGACATCAACGAATGTGGTCTCTAGAGTTGTATGAACATCACGGTTTCTTTTCCCTTCTTTCTTCGATTATGAAACAAATAAACTGAAAGAAAATAATGAATATCTTGGTTAAACTTGGTAGAATGGTTTTGAGGAAGACCAACGAAAATGTCACCACCAACACCAAAGCCGACACCACCAAAGGAAGCAAAGCAGAGTACCTTCAAAAGCGGATTAATTCTCGCAGTTCTTGTTGGATTCGCAGCAGTTGCGTGGCTGTTCGTGCCAAAGGATGCCCCGAATGCAGCCATCCAATCTGAATTCGAATCAAAGACAACCAACTTTGTCAAATGGATGGCCACGCGCGGACTCAAACACGATGGAACCGAAATTGTCGAGCCACTTGTGCGTTTTGTACCTTGACAGCTTAACTGGCTTAACTGACATTGGGACTCATCAACTTCAATTCAGCCTGGAAACAGAGACGTCTTTGCTACAAAAGACTTTAAACGGGACGAAATCGTTATGCTTGTTCCGCATCAAGTGGTTCGTTCTCTCTCTGGTTCCATCCATTCCAATCTCCAAACATTTAACTACTCTCAGACAATCCATGATGCGATGGCAAAAGCATCAGATCCAATCATTGCATCGTATGCTTCAAAGTACCCCAAAAGCGACTGGGTCTCCATCATCGCAGCCTTCATCCTTCTTCACAGAAACGACCCACTCTGGCAACCATACCTCGCTTTCCTTCCAACAAATTACTCAACCCCGCTATATTGGACGACAGAAGAACTCAAAGTGATTGATGGAACCGATCTCTCCGTGGACCTTGTTGGACAGCGCGATGAAATCCAGAGGGAGTGGAATCAGTGGAAAAGCCTTTTGGATCTGGAATCGTCGAAGGAGTCTCTTGGATTGAGGTCGTATCCTGTCGCGCCTCTCAACTACGATGCTTTTTTGATTTCGTGGCATCATGTCATGTCAAGGGTGTGGACTCTTCCGGTTGGGGACTTGACCAACAAGGCTGTTAGTAAGTGTTGTTTAAGAACTTAATATTTGAATAATGGATGCTATTTTGGTGGACCACATTGGAGGGAAAGCTGGCGTGAAGATGTGGATATAAATCAAGAAGTTCGGCATGCGTTAACGAATGTCTGATACTGATGCTGATGCTTTGCTTCAAACGTAGTGATTCCAATGGTCGATGTCGCGAACCATTACGGGAAGCCGAAGGTGAAGGTGAGTGGAATTCAGTTTCAATATGATCACGCACTCAGACTAAACAGTAACCTACCCCGTATGAAATATATAGATCGAATACAACAAAGAAAAGGGAGCCGTTACCATGACAGCGACGCAACCAATCAAAGCCGGCGAACAAGTCGACGTCACTTACGGCGAAGACTCTAGCTACAAAAGTCTCAAATATATGGGATTCACAATTCCAAACAACGACCGAAACGAAGACTGTCGCATTCAATTGATCCGTGGACCTCATGGTAAATTGACTCCCCTTAAATTCTCTTCCTCCTCCCTCAACTCATTCCACTGAACCCCAACCAAACGCAGACTCGTTCCCACGACCAAAGAAATGGTGCCTCTTTCATGCGAACCACAAACTCGAAAAGACGATCCAATCCTGCCACATGGGAAAACCAATGGAACTCGAAACACTCACACGTGTGCGCGACCTTGTCATCACGAAACTACGATCGTATCCAACCTCTATCAAAGCGGATACAGAGATTCTAAAGTCGGGCGAGGGATCCACTAATTTCGTGAACGGCGTGAGGGAACGGAGAGGGGAGAAAGTTTGTTTGGTAGCTGTGAGGAAGCGACTAGATTCTTTGATCAAAAGTAAAAAGAAATAAAGGGAATGCATGTCTTTTCTTATCTTTATCAGTTTCTTTATCAAGGAAGAAGCGTGCACACAACACAACCCCTCCCGAAAAATTTTCAGTTTCAGAAAAATTCCCGAAAGCTCTTCAAAAACTGCGCTCCCTTCGCAGAGGTCAGTTAACAACTCTCTCCGAAATCCAGTCTCTTCCTCTCCCACATCCGAGCACCCTTCCCTACTCTCTCTTCATCAGTTCATATGCATGGCTGTCATAGAAGCCACCAATTTATGCCTCCCTTCTCTTTACTGATCACAGTTGCTGATCGAGTGAAGTGGACGTCAAATTGTGCTGGCTCTCTATAGCAGCCCCCTCTCCTCCTCCCTCCCTCCCTCTCTCATTTGATCATAGGTATGAGGTCATACAATATCCTAGTCAGCGCTTGTCTCTTGGGAGACAGATCTCACTTGGATGTTCGTTTGATCCTCACTCCTCCCTCCCCCTCTTTCCCTTGCCTTCCCCATCCCTGATCGAAGGTATGAGGTCAAAATTAATCCTAACCAGCGCTTTTGATAACAATCGAGGGCTTCGCTCGTTGGATTCAATCTTGATCCTCACTCCCTCAATTTGTCATCGCTTTATCATATCTTTTCCATACCAAAACTATGGGTATGAGGTCAAACATATCCTAGCCAGCGTCGTCATTGGCTTCTGCTCGCTTGGATGTTGGTTGATCCTCACTCCCTCATATTTGCATCGTTGATTTGAATTCTTTGATCGTCGCAATAAATATCTTAACTTCATTATTCCATAACTTTGATTGCTTCTGAATTGAAGAAGCCACGAATGCCCTCCGAACATCGAGCTGAGCCAAGACTGTGATATGACACCAGCTTAGTTGCAGGATGAAAGGTGCACAATATATGTTAAAAGCAATAGTCTTGCTGGACAATTTATTGAACATCCTTTCCTTCCATATTCTTGATGTATTCCGGAACCGGTGCCAAGTTGTATCCAGCAGGCTCTGCATTTCCGTATGTGGTGAGAATTGGGAGCACACCGGCAAAAACAGATTCATTGCCCTTGTCAGCTTCATCATCGCCCGATTGTCCTGCCCGTTTCTTCACACTCGCAGTCTCAATTTCAAGCTTTATGACCTTGGTCGACGCGTATTCAGTCTACATTCGTTGAAGGCACGGAATCAGTCGAGATTTCCACAAATCCATATAAATAGCACAACAAACCTTGCTAGTCTCTCTCGTAGTACCCCATCGATCAGCCTTGAACGCATGGTTCGTGATCACTTTCAGCGCCAACTCCCGCTCCTCCAAATCAGTAACAAGCTCAGGATAACCATACACACAAACAGACCGATAGTTCATTGAGTGATTGAACGGAGAAATAGCAAGAACAAGGCCGTCAACGAGTGTTACAGTTAAAGCAGCCTTGGTAACTCCGACTTCGCCCGATCCCGCAAGAGCTTTCATGAGTCTGCCAGAGACATATCCGTGCAAGTAAATAGTGTTTTCGTTGCGTCCGTAGACCATTGGGATTACTGATGGCCACTCTTCGAGGTAGTCACTTCCATCAATAGAGGAAGGGAGCGTGAATCCAACATGGGCTACGAGTCCCTTGTCCAATACTTCATGCACAGATTCCACATCATAAGAAGCTCGATCTTTGAGACGACGGACAGCATTGAGTGCCGTTCCATTTTGCGGCTCGAACGTCATTTGAGAGTGATATCATCTTAATTTGCAATCCAATGGATGAATCAAAGGATAAATAACAGGAAATAAGAATAATATTCATATCAGTAATTAATATCATAGATGCCATTACCACCCTCCGAAAAAAACAAGTGCTCTCAACCAGCCTACTGAAACGATTCGAAAGCCTTGTTGTTGCGTTGTGCGATGACATCGTGTGCAGTCTTAAAATGATGCTTCATAGTAGATCTGTCGACCACTACTTTACAGCCCATGACATTACACACAACTCGGCAATTTTCACCTCTCCTGAGCAAATGGTTTCCAATGTGAAGAATTCGTTCCAGATTTGTACCACAACTGCATGACACAGACTTCTTGAACTTGGACTGTCTGTTTCTCGTTTTCTTATGGGATAGGCCGAGATTCACCGACGATGTTGGCGAAGAGAGTGGAGAGACGTCTGAGTCGGAGACGACTCCAGTGGTTTCGGCATGAAGTGAAGGACGTTGGGCCAAGGCCAGCTCTTGATTTACTCCAAAGGTACTTTCCTCCTCTTGGACAACTGGAGCATTGGTGGGCATCTGGTCAAGTAGGTCGTTTGAAAATGGCGAGAGTAGAGTACTCAAAACTGTTTCCATTCCCAGGATGTAGATTGGGAGAAGACTATCGTTGAAGGGGATGGCCTGTGGATGGACTCCGTCCAGGACTTCTTGAATCGGATTCGGCAGAGTGGCAATATCCATGTTGTAGTCTCCCAAAGACACAGTCCCTTGGTCGAAGGTCGCGAATGCATTGGTGAAGCCGAGAGACATCATCTGGAGTTCTGTTTTGAAGAAGGTTTTTTTGGTGGTTGCAAAGAGGCTCTCCTCTGAGTACTTTTTTCAGGTACATCCTACCAAAAAAAATCGGTCCATCTTGTGCTTCCAATCTCCAATGTCTTTTGGCGGACTCCGTTTGCGCAAGTACATGTTGAGTTCTTTTTTGACGAAGATTCTTGTTTGTGGAACTGATCCGAATTTGTTCATCTTTGAACGACTTTTTCGGTCTCCAGTGTTGGTGTGACCCAAATTAATGGCAGAACTCGCATTACCAAATTTCTTGATGGAGTCAGTTTGTTCAAGTCTGTGTTCATCCAGCATAACTTGGGAGCACGTTTTTCTGTCGAGGGTGTCTGAAGGCAAGCCTAAAAGATCATTCCTTCCCTCAATAATATAGAATTTTCTTCCGTTATATTTCATCAAGTTAAATACCTGTTAATAAAGTAACGATGCTGATATCCGGCGAAGTCATTGCGTTCTTTGTCCGCTGTACCCTCTTTCGGCAAACTTTAAGAATATAACACAGCAAATTCGTCGCATGTACCTCACTTGAGTTCCAAAGTGCATCAAAGTGCTTCATAGAACGGGAGACTGTTGCATCTCGGGCGCAGTGTCGTGTCGTACAATCAAACTCAAAGTACATCTCTTCGTACCCAAAAATTAGCAACACACGTCAGCCGCCAGATCATCCGCCAGATCAATGGAAAATAGTAATATTACCAAGTCAAATTTATCGAAATCTATTTCAATTGGCTCAAGTTTTCCGTTTTCTCTGGAATAGGTTTTTGAGTGATTGATGTGGATTCGAAATCAATTAAGTGAAATGGAAAAGAAGATAAAATAATTAAGTAATGAATGTATTCATACAAGTTATTAATACGCTCTAAGCAAAACAAATGGGCTCTCTACTGAAACGATGCAAAAGCCTTGTGGTTACGTTTCGCGATGTCTTCGTGTGCAGTCTTCAGATGTCGCTTCATAGTAGATTTGTTGACTACTTGTGCACAATTCTTGACATTACACACAACTTCGCATTTTTTATGGCTCTTGCTCAGGTGGTTGACCATGTGAAAAATCCGTTCCAGACTTGTACCACAACTACACCCACAGACTTCTTGAACTTGGACGGTCTGTTTCTCGTTTTCCTTTGTGGTGGGTTGAGATCCATTGACATTTGGCGAAGAGACTCTGAGTCGGAAAAGTCTACTCCAGTCACCTCGGAAAGAGTTGAAGGAGATTCGGCCAAGTTGAGCCCCTGCACGGCAAATATGGTGGCTCATTTCCTCAATAATAGTTCCCCCTCTTGGATCACTTGAGCATTGGTGGGGTTGAGCATCTGGTCAAGTAATAGGTGGTTTGAAAATGGCGGAGTAGAGTATTCCAAACTGTTTCCATCCCCAAGATGGATTCCAGGTTGTAGATTGGGAGAAAACTATCGTTGAAGGCGTTGAACTGTGGGTGGACTCCTCCTTGAACCAGTAGAGTGGTCCAATCCAAGTTATAGTATCCCATGGGTGCAGTTCCTTGGTCGAAGGTCGTGTGTTCGTTAACAAGAGACATTATCAGTAGTTCTGTTTTGAAGAAGTTTTTTTTGGGTGTTGGGACTGTTGTAAAGAGGCCCTCTTAAGTACTTTTTTCGGTACAGTGTCTGTGTACGACCCCCAAAAAATTGGTACAACTCACATAACCAAATTTCTTGGTGGACCCAGTTTATTCAAGTGTGAGTTGTTCCAGTGCAACCCGAGAGCACGGGCTTTCGCCGAGGTTGTCAGTAGGCAAGCATAGACGATTATTGCTAGCTTATAATATATGGATTTTGTTTCCCGTTATTTACAGTTAAGTTACATAACGTTAATAACGTAACGAAACTGATATCCGGTGAAGTCGTTGCTTCTTTGTCCGCTGCAACCTCTTTCATGCAAATTAAAGCGCGAGGCGTTGCAGATGTCTGACTTGAGTTCTAAATACATCATAGAACAGGAGGCCGACGCATCTCGGGTATGGTGTGGGAGGTATCACAGTCGAACAACATCTCCATGTACAGTGTCTTGCGGAAAAATTTATCATCCAAACGCAGCCGCCAGATAAATGGAGAAAAGGAATATACCAAGTCAAACCTGCTGGAAACTGTTTTGTCGGTTCTAGGTTTCTTTGGGTCGCTTTTGTACTTTTGTCAAAAAATCGGAGATGTACAACACTAACCCAACCGAATCCGAAATTAGACACACCATGAGTGAATCTTGGCGAATACTAAAATTTGGTCGATCTCACATAAAATGAGGACATGGCGTAATCCCACAGTCAGAAAAAGTCTGACAGAATAATCCAGTAGCAATGAAATATTTAGGGTTGTCGCCCTGGTTCTATCAGCCCTATCGCTCAACGAAATCACACTCAACCACCTCCGCAGTTTTAATTTCGCCCAGACGACAAGTCTTGAAGGTTGTTCTCATGTCAAGCACCGTAAAAACAAGAAAATTGATTTTAAATAAAAGCACGTTTGTCTGAACATCATGTTTTCAGTAAACAGCGGGGTTCAAGTTTGGCAAGTTTAGGCGTTTAATGGAGTTACTTTCTCAAACAAATCCAATAGTAATTTATTACGCATATCGCGTAAAATCCAGCGCCCCTCCAAGTCGTTGGCTACAGGAACTACTCCTTTTTCGCTCGATCCACTAACCTCTTAATCTGTCGTAAGCGTTCCCTTGCGTTACTAATAAACCCCACCACCAGCCCTCGTCTGTGCAACAACTATCGAGAGCATATTCGCATGAACAGCCGCCCTCCGAACAGCTCCAGCCAACTGCGCCCCATCAACTAAAACCCATCGCTAAAAACACCCAACGCAGGTAACCCAAGTTCAGCCTTCACCCTCATCTCGACTCTAAACTTCCGTTCTTCATATTCCAACTGTGCAACTCCATCACCCGTCACGATTGGCGTCACAATAATATTCACAAAATTGAATTGTCCAGGAAGGGTATCAAATCCAATCTCACGCGTCCCAGATTCGTCATACAAGATGGACACAAAGTCGTTTCCGACGTGCCGCTTTTTGAGGGAGCATTGTGGGTCTGTGCAGTATTTGTTGGCATGAGGGTTGTAGCGTGGAAAACGATTTGGTTTCCAGAAGCGTCATCCTGCCAGACTACGCAGTTTTTGCCGTCGATGCCTGATTCTGAGATGTCGAGGCCGCCGGTATTGTATTTTCGAAGGCCTTTGAGGCGGACGAGTTCTCCGAGAGAGAAAAGGAATCGTGTGTATGAAGGTGATCCCGAGTCGTTTGCGAGGATCTGAAGTTCGTGCGTTTGATTTGGCCCCACATAGAGAACACCGATTTTATGAAGGTCGGAAACGGGGTCCTATCGAGGACTTTAATAGCCTTGTGAAAGCTTCCGCTGTAGTTGGCAGAGGAATACTGGGTGATGTTAAAGATTGAAGAGGGTATGGGGTGAGTTGCAGGAGGAAGAAAGATGGGTCAAATAGTGCGACTTTTGGTTCTGTAAGCTGAAGCATGGATTTGATTGATGATGCTGATTGAAGTGTTTTGGCAGTAGGTCTGGACAATGATGTTCGAGAAGCCTGGACCTCTGAGTCCGGTTGTCCTAATTCTGAACCTCTATGTTAGCTATTACGTCGTGAACCAAATGATACAAACCAGCATCAAAAGAGAAAATGTCGCCTTCCTTAGCATCTGCAACCATCTTCTCCGCAATCGCCGAAATTCCAACGTGTTCACCAATGCCAACCATCTCATCAAGTCGACACCTCAGCGCGTTCTCCAACTTGACACTAAACACACACACCCACTCGGCCGCCGTACACAAACTTCCATCCACCCACTCCACCAACATCTCTCACCGAAACAACACTATTCCCTTGAACCCAAAACTTCTCCACCGCCCCATTCGCTTCCCCAACGTCTGCTTTCGCTGCACAATCACATACGAATTCAAAGCCAACATATCCATCGCAAGCTCCACACTCTCATCCACCGCCCCAACACTCCCACCACCACCAAGCTCCCAAGAATAAACGGAACATACTTTGAACGTGACCCCATCCCCAAATTCACAAACCAAACACTCAAACAATGAAACCCAAGCACACCCGCATAAGCATCCACAACCGTCCCGTTGAATTCCGGATACTTTGAAGCGCGATTCCAAAGACGCGTTTGTAGTCTTCTTCGCGGAGGTTTACGGAGAGGAGTGGGAGACGCGCAAGAGTGCTGAGGAATTCGAGGATGGATGGTTGCATTCCTGCAGACGTGATGCGAGAGATTGTTTGGAGAGAGTAGGGACTAAGCGGGTCATTGGGGCCGGGAGGTGGGTGAGAGGTGGGTGAAGGAGTTCATGCAGTATTTCGAGGTTGTTGGCCTGTTTTGAAGTGGTTAGAAATAGGAGGAAAGAAGTTGAGAAGATAATACCATCGTGTGAGACCTAGTTGAAAGCATTTCAGGACTTGGTCTGTATTGGTTTGTCGAATTGATCATCCCAGAGCAATAATGTCATGAGGACTTTGAATACGAGAGGTACAGGTCGATTTCTTGACTGTGGTGGAAGGTTGGTGACAGAGACGGCAATCGTTTCCGATACCACCAGCTCGCAAAAATGAGCCGAATTAGTTCAACACTTGCCGGAGTAACTAATTGCGGAGAAGCCATCGCATACTCCGCAAGAAGCCTTCAAACTTTTGTAGCATGAGATAGTAAACCTCCCACTGTCCGTCAAATTTGAGAATACGTAGGTATGTCGGAGTAAAGCGTCCAGATCAATCCCACTTTGACCTCCTTCCTGCTTCACCAACAGTGAACCCTCAATTTGATATCTTTCGGGGTCCCAAGAACCCATTCAGTAAAAGACCACTCCAAAATCCTCCAACCGTCCAAGCCGTCCTTCAACTGCAAGCCCCATAAGAAACTCACACATCGTACTCTTACACTCGGTCAACTTTCGACTCCCCCAACCTCCAACAACGCTTCCACAATCGCCTCTCCACCGCTCTGCTTCTCCTCGCCCAAAACAATATCACAAGCACCTTCACGCAGCCCCACTTCCCAAAACACTACCACCACCGCCACCAGAACCACATGCCACATTCTTGAGCCCCAAAACAATCGCCCCCACATCCTCCACCTCCTGCAACAACCTCCAACACCTCCACCCCAAACACCTTCTCCAAAACCACAGCCTCAAACCCCGCCGAATTCTCCACAACATACTCCACAACCTCCTTCAACACATTCCCATCCACCGCACCACCACCACCCACCCAAACCACCACCACCAGCAAGCACACCCTCCACAACCCTCTCCAAAACACGAACCTGCGCAACACCCAAAAATTCGCTTTCGATTTAAAGAACACGTACACGAGTCTTGACAGATTGGATGCAGCTGTTTCAGGAGACAGTGCGGATTCGGACGTGGAGCATGCGTAGTCGATTGTTGCGAGTGTGAGGGGTTCTGATAGGATGATTGTGTTTCGCGCGAGGGAGAGGAGGGTTAGGAAGAGGGTGTACATTGAGTCTGGGGAGGAGGTGGGAGGGAGGGTAGTAGTGTGGAGGAGGGTACATATTTGGGTGTATGTTTGTTCGATGGTTTGTTGTTGTTGTTGTAATGTAGGTTTTGTGGTGGTGGAGGTGGTGGAAGATCCAATTTCAAACTTTTGGGTGGATTGGAGAGAGAATTGGAATATGTAGTCTTTGAGGTTGGTGAGGACTTTGAGAATGAGGTCCCAGTCTTGGGATGTGATTGAAGTTGGGGTTTGGAGGATCCAGGAGTGGAGGAGGGAAAGGAGTGTTTGGTGAAGGGGTTCTTGGTCAACGTCAGGGATGGGCGCTGATGTTGATAAGAAGCAGAAAGGATTGCGTGACGAATGCTGTAGGAGGATGCGAAATCTTCGAGCGTTGGAGAAGCTTGAAAGCAAAATGCGGCGAGTAGTCGAAGAGCACCAATTTGGAATAGAATCGATGGCGGTTCTTTGACAGATGCGAATATAGAGGAGAGACGCTTTTCTCCAGTTGCAAATGAACACACGTCCAACAACGCTACACGTCTATTTTGATGGATTTTGAACAGAGGAGAAGTTGAGCTGAAGCCAAAGCTGAATCACGAGACTCTGAGGGAATATTATCTAGTGACAATAGAATGCAATTACAGCTATTGTCTTTGTGGCAGTGAGTGGTTGAAGTGATAGAATCAGTGGTTCGATGGCAGTCTTCAGACAATTGAGAGACAGCAGAGTAAAAGCGGCGAGGCAGCTGCAACCAAGTGACCAAAAAGAGCCTCTGCCACCGACTGCGCCAGTGAATCCGAAGCAAAAGACGGGTCCTTCACCACGTTCCGCACTTGATTCATCGCATGGCCAAGTGTCCGCGCGTCCTCAAACCATCGTTTAAACAGACGCGAAACAGTGTTCGAATCAAACAATTCGAGGGAAGTTGCGGCGTTTGTCAGGAGAACAAACGTTGAAAGAGTTGGTGGAACAAGGGCGCTTTCTCCTTCTTCCTTCAGGGAAACACGGCTGAGTTCAAGTGCAAATGATGCTTTTAAAGAAGGTGGAAACAGAGACGAAGAGGGATGGGAAAGAAGCCGATGCATGTTTGGATTAGAGTTGCATCGCTGTCCCTTCTGTGTGTATGTACATGTATTTGAATATGGATTAGTATCTACTAGCATATAATTAATCAACCCATTAAAGTGCTTACCCAATGCTCTCGTCCCATTCTTGATTGCAGCCACCACTTCTTCGTGATTCATTTCTACTCAAACAAAACAAACAAACGAAATGGACAGGTTACCCCAAGAACTCATTGTCCAAATCTTTTCTCTTCTTCCGCTTTCTTTGGCACTAAACTGCAAACGAATCAACTCTCGAATTGCGCTTGTCTTGTCTCCCGCTCTTTTGCAAAACAACTACTGAGAAACTGGCTACATTGCAGGCTTCAGACGCCCCATTCTGTCTCCCGCTTCTGGTTAAAATGTCCTATGCAGTACCAGTATGCGTACGCAGATCTATATCTGGCTTCGATGCAGTCAATCGTTGGGGCAGCTTCAACCTCACAGGCTGCATTCCACCAGCTATCGGCTCTCTCGCCCGTCTCAATATTCTCATTCTGCGTAAAAATGATTTGTTTGGACACATTCCGCCTGAAATTGGTTCTTTGGTTCAGTTGACACGTTTGGATTTGAGCAACAACAACCTCGAAGGCAGCCTTCCTCCTGAACTGGGTTGCCTTGCATCACTCGGACATCTGAATGTCTCTACAAACAGCTTAAACGGCCCGATTCCATCCTCATTCGCGAATCTATCTTCACTTGTTGAATTGAACCTCTCAAACAATCGTCTCTCCTCGTCCATTCCTCCTGCCATTGGTTCAATCAAACAACTCAAGATTCTTCGACTCACAAATAATGAACTTTCAGGCTCGTTACCGGATGAAATTTCGAATTTGAAGCAACTCATGATTCTCGGTCTCGCAAAGAATCAACTCAACAAGTACATTCCTCGTACCGTGCCTCATGGATCTAAATTATGGAATCTTGTTCGATGTAACATTACCGTCATGTGATTTCCCTGTGTGTTTAAGTTCCATGCATTCTCCAACAGCTTTGATCGCACATCTTGGTATAATTGGCCGTTCCAAAAACAGTGGAAAAAAGACAATGGTCTCAACCTGTGATATTTTGATTTTGACTCAACTTTTTGTGCCGAAGACGCGGAAGGAGTCGGTTCAACAAGTACTTGTCTGGGACTGTTCCTCAAGGATTATTAAAGCGATGGAGTCTAGTTCGTTCTATTAATGTTACTGTTATGGTCATATAATCGTCTTCTGATTTTCGCATAAATTCCTCATATTGTACCTCATGGCTCAAAACTATAAAATTGTTATAGTAATTTTATTTGAAGACTTTGTGCGCGACTGGTTTTGTTATGGAGCTATGATTCTTGGCAAGGAGGATAGTCATTTTTAAATCTCGAAACGTAACTACAATGAATTAGCTCAAAAACAAGCGACAAACAGAGACAAAACATCCGATATATCACCACTTCAACTCCGACAGAACAATCAATGCGGAAATGCGGCGATCGCTTTGTTACACAAACAAGAATCAAACACGTTGAAAAAGGGCCACGAAGTATTGTTGGAGATTTGCAAAATATTATTCCAAAATGGTTTGCGGTCCCTTAATTTTCGCAAGTCTTTTTGCAGCGGCTAATGCCCTTTCTCTACCGCTTGAACCTGCAAGAGTTGCCAGGTCTATCCAAAGTGCCAGTATTCCAACATTTAACAACCAAGAAGCCGATCCCAAGTTGTACAGCCAGTACATTGGCAAGGCAACCCAGAACCATTGGTCTGAAGTGGTTGTCTTTCCTCGTCCCGATACAAGCAATGTTGCGAACGAGAACAAGTAAGTCTCCTGAATCATTCCCCGCGTCGAACGTATTCTTAATCAATCCTTCCCCCCAAAAAAGTGCTCAAGTAAATTGCCCTCACCTGAATGTAAATCTCAAACTATGGGAATCCGCGTCGACCTGGCCAAACAGTACAGTGCCTCCAGCCGATGGCCAAACCATCACAATTCCAGCCAACACGTCCGTCCTTATTTCTTCTGCTTCGTTAGATCAAGTTAACACGTATGGAACCATCACCGTCAACGCCGGATCAAGTCTCGTTTTGATGACGCCAACGTTACAATGCACACAAACGGTATTCTCATCAACGGTGGATCGTTGTGGCTCGGGTCCGAGACATGTAACCTCAAGAGCTACATCACAATTGTCTTGCACGGTGCCAAACCTGCGAATGTAAATCTGACAAACGTTCCTGCTGTCTCTGTAAAAGGTACATTCATTATTGTATGTAGTATTAGAAGCTTAATTCTGATTTTGTAAAAGGTATTGCTGCTATCAATGGAGGCACGCTTGATATCCACGGTGTCACTTATGCACCCACTTGGACGCGTCTGGCTGCTACTGCACGCAAGGGAGAAAAACAGATTCTCATTCAAGATGTCGTCAACTGGGAAGTCGGACAAACAATCCTCATTACAACTACTGCAACCAAGGACAGCCGTGATTTCAACCAGAACGATGTTGCTGTCATTGCAAGTATTGGGTTGGCCTCTGGCATTGGACCTGCTGTCAGTCTAATCACTTTGACCACACCGCTCTTGTATAATCATTATGGAGGATCTGAGTACCAAGCTGAAGTCGGTCTCCTCTCGCGAAGAATTGTTGTCAAGGGAGACGACCAGAACTCCAATCTTACCACTACTCCAGCTGTTGTGTTGGCGACGCACAGTCCAAAATTTCCACTTGGCCATGTGGTGCTCCACAAGGATATGGTGGTCATATTATTGCCATCGGCTCTGCGATCGGTCGTGCAAGTGGCCTTGAACTGTTCCAAATGGGTAAGATTCCCTTTCAATAAACTTCCACAACAACTAATACCGGTATATCTAGGTCAAACAAACGTAATGGGCAGATATCCATACCACATCCATCAAGCTGGACAAAACGGTATCAATAGTTACCTGAAATCCAGTTCTATCCACCAAAGTTTCTTCCGCTGCATGTCTGTACACGGCTCTCACAATGTCACAATCTCCAACAACGTAGCTTTTGATATCACCGGAAACTGTTTCTACCTTGAGGATGGAATTGAAGAGGACAACACTTTCTCATACAACCTCGCCGCGCACATTCATTTCCTCGGCGCTCCCACCAATCCTGCCAACTATTGGTCACAATATCTAGACACTGTATGCAAGACCCAGTTAACTTGATTGTCCCCACCGACGTTGCCGCCGCAGGTTTCTACATTACGAACCCAAAAAACTCGTTCCTTGGAAACGCAGCAAGTGGAGGATGGGCCGGTTTTTCGTTCCCAAGCTTGCCAGCTCCCATTGGCCTCGCTGCATCTGTCACTGGAATCACACCCAGCGCCCGTCCTCTGAAACAATTTGAAGGGAACTCTGCGCATTCAAGTGGATTCTGGTGGTTAAATGCTGGAGGCGTTTATGTTGGGGGTCTTCTTAAAACGGAAGCGAATGGTACTACAAGTTTAACCCAGGTCGTGTCATTAGCGCGCTTGCACAAACTTGTTCGACACCAATAGCTACTGGGACTTGGTGCAGCGTGGAAAACTATTCATGGATGCGGTTTAACAACACAAAAGTGTTTTTGGGGAATAAGGGGTTGATGCATTGGGGTGTTCGAGTAGAGGTTGTTCAATATGAAGGGCATGACCTTGGAACAAGTGCTAGTGTCTTTGGTCAAGTCTGGATCGACAAAATGCTTTCTATTTGTCGCACAAACAACACTTTGATGCCTTTTATCAGCGGTTGCCTACTACTAGTTGGTGGAATTGCGCTTCCAGAGATATATCCTATTGGACTGGCTTCCTTGGTTTTAGTTGGTACGATGTTTCGCAGAATCACATCGTCTCCAATTCAACATTCCGAAGTGTACGGATAAATGGAGTTCTGTTCTTTATAACTCAAATAATATGGCGGTTTGGCAATTCTTGACGCACAGTGATCAATTTGTTCCAGGAATCATGCAAACAACAAGGAATATTGTGTATCAAAATTGTAATCTGGACAAACTATTCAAGTTCAGCATGACGGACAGATCCACTGTTTCAGGCCGCCTTCAAAGCTGGCTCGATTTCGACGGATCTGCAAGTCTTTCCAGCGGTCGCACACTCATGGGTCTGCATGGGCAAATGAGTGGTGGAATGTCTATGGGTCGCCTGCCTGTCGTCTTACTACCAACAACCAAAGTCTTTGGTTATGCACAAATGACCAGATTTACGAAGCTTCAATTCTATTGACCGCGGATCCGGCTCAAACCGCGTTGATTGGTACAACCCAATGCTCGAACGGTATTTTGAGCATTGCGTGTCCAACTATTGGATATGCGGCTCATCTTGGTGGAAAAAACATTACAAATGGTTGACAATTACGGCTAATACTAGAATTACGGGTCCTGTAGTTGCCGACGGGGCTGGTTGGTTTGTGCAGTATAACAAAGGGGCACCAGTCAATCTTACTGTGAGTGCAGCACAGTTTCCAACTGAGAAGAACTATATCACACTGGTATTACCGTATCCTGTTGGAACAACTTTCACCGTGACTGCACGGGCGGCAACTTGGTGCTACACCAGCAAGTGGACTCCAATGTTTGTGTGCAACCATACAAACAAGCAGCAAATTTGACTACATTCCAAACAATTCAATCAACTGGGTCAGGAGCTGTGTATTACTTTGACAATAAGCCGGGCTACTCTACGTTAATATTATGCAACTCCTTGATAATCAATTGGGAACCAACAATGTGTTCAACAGAAATCAAGTAAACCCACAGCAGTTCACGAGAGCTGGATTGACAATTAACCCCCAAACTTCCAGTCAAGTTTAGTAATCATTCCAATTGCATTCCTGTGGATGGAGTGTTTTGCAGCTTGGGTAATTCCACGGCCAAGTTTACCCCACCAAGTTGACAGCATAAGGCTTCGTTTTCTCTGGTGGATTTAGATCGCATCCATGAATTATTTAATCATTCAATATCCCTACCTAATTAAGAATAAATCAGTCTTATTGATATCTCTTCATACCTGCAATGATATTCTGCTGTTTACTTTCGTAAGCTACCAGAAATAATATTGATCAGAGAAAGGGACTATTGAATTTATATTAAAAGCGTACCAAACGGATGAACTTATCTCAACATTACCATCCATTCAAGTAGCGCAACTGCCTAGGACTAAGTTTTTTAACTCGATGAAGAAGATAGAGAACTCGCAGAGTTTTGGAACAACCATTGGTCCTAATGGTGTTATTGCAACATTCCGTAGCCTCGGATTATTCTCATCAGTAATTTGATGATCTGATTTATTTCTTCGAAGGTACATAATATTCGACATATTCATCTATTTAAGTGCAGCAAGCGCCTGATGGCTGGTCCAGCGATTTGGTATGCTGAGACTCAAGATATTTTTTTCGTATTTGACTGATTCAACTTTTTTCCATACTTCTTGACGTTGCACTCAATTTCACATCCACTGTCACTTTTATTTAAATGAATTGCAATGTGCAAAATCTTGGTCATGGTTGAGCCGCAACTGCATTTGACTGATTCTTTGTATTAGACTGACTCCCGGTTTCTAGTTCTGCGTGGTGATGATTGCACAGCTGGATCGGCAATTGATTGGGTTTGGAAAGAGTCGTCGAAGGTACTTACGCTGATAGAAGATGTGCGATGTATGGCAGCTGTGCCAACGGGCCGTTCGTGAATTAATTCAAATGCGGGAGAAAAGAAGATTGCAGTAGAAGTCCTCGATGTGTTTGCGTGAGACGAAATAAATTGCTGAGTTGCCGGATACATATGATTATGATATCCTTGAGTAATTGGACTGATTGGACCAGAGCAACGAGCTTGCTGTTGTCGAATACATTCATAAGCTTCTCTTTGTTACAATGGAGCCATACAATGTCCAGACTGTATGCGAGATCGAATTGCTCCTCGAATGTACGTGTTTGCCAAGATCCCCTCAGTATGAAGTCTGCTATATTTTTGGATTTGAAAAGCGGGGTTTTTTTCACCGTTGTCGGGTTACAAATGAAATCATACTATAAGTACATCTCTCAATTTATTTAGGCCAAGTACGACAAGCCCAGTACTCAAACACCTGAGCCCAAGGGACACTGATAGCAGAACAAGACAATAAGAGATTCTGGAGAAGTGAAGACGGTTGCAGTACTATGCTGTATTGATGTGGAGGTTGTTGTGCCGAGTTGCCTAGTTAAAAATTTTTAAGACACATTTGTACAAGATTTGTACCTGGTGTTCGACCTCCATACCGTACTCAACATGCAGCAGCCGTGGTACGCTTTGAAATTCAAGCAAGGCACTTACCACGGTTTCCCGTTTCGTTTCTCTAATTTACCTTGAAATGGGTGTGGGCAACGAGGGTAACGATTTTTCAGCATTGTTAAATATTAACAGTTATTAAACTATAACAGCATATAACGGTAAAGAAAATCCATATATATCACTTCAAACCAGCAATCATCATCTAGGCAAACCTACAAAAAAATGCTACTTGTCTGCGCGAAAACCTATGGTCCCCGGTTATGCCACTTGAACTTGAACAAGTACAAACTGAGTCCGCTGAAGAAAGAAATTGGGAGATTGGTATGAGTGTCGTACAATTTTTTTTCGGATCAGACACCGTACCCAAAAAAGGCCTTAAGAGGAGCTTCTTCCCACAGTCCCTCCACCCACAAACCTTCCTCTCAAACTAGAACTCGTACTGATGTCTCTCACTAACGTTAATGCAATCTTCGACCAAGTAACTATGCCGATGGAAAGTTTCAACTTGGATGTGTTCAATCTTCTGGTTCAAGGAGGCCTCTTGCCACTGTTTCCACTCAACTACGATGGTTCTTTCCAATTCGGCAACTTACCACCCCTCTTTGATACACAAGGATTAAACCAATCCTTTGGACCTGATTTTTTGCTGGACCAGTTACTCGACGCCACCACTTCTGCAGCCACTTCTCCTGTCATCCCAGAAGTACAAGCCCTCGCTGTGAATGAGGTCCCCTTTTTGAATGTACAAGAACCTATCGCGGACCTGTTGTCCTTCACTCTTTCTGAGCCCTCCGCGTTGACTTTTCGGAATCAGAAATTTCTCCAGTCTCGTCACCAACATTGTCAACTGCATCCTACGGACCAGAACGAAGAACGAGAAATAGGAAGTCAAATTTTGAAGCGTCTGTTATGTGTAGCTGTGGCACAAGCCTTAAACGGATTCTACACATTCGAAACCATTTGATTAAGAGCCGCAAAAATTGCAAAGTAGTGTGTATTGTCAAGAACTGTGGATATGAAATGACCAAATCCAATATGAAGCATCATCTTGAGACTGCACACCCTATTATTGCGAAACGCAACCGTAAGGCTCTTGGAAGCTCTGAATAGACTAGTGGGGGAATTATCTCATCTGCTTTCATTTTTTTCTATAGAGCGTATTGATAACTTATATACATCACTTAATCTTTTTCATCTTTTCTTTTTCATCCATTTGGATTTCGAATCCTCATCAATATAACACTTAAAAAATGACTTTTGAACCACCAAATGGAAAGGCGCTCAATGCTGTCCGTCGTCTCAAAGATCAAGCTTCTTATGATGTTAAATCTGTGCATGAAGTATTGGACAAGGGACTCGTAGCCCACGTTGGATTCACGCTCCCAGCCTCATTGATGGCAGCGACTACCTCGAAGAGTGGCCATCAGTGATTCCAATGGTCTACGGCCGCAACGAAAACACTATTTACTTGCACGGATATGTCTCTGGCAGACTCATGAAAGCTCTTGCGGGATCGGGCGAAGTCGGAGTTACCAAGGCTGCTTTAACTGTAACACTCGTTGACGGCCTTGTTCTTGCCATTTCTCCGTTCAATCACTCAATGAACTATCGGTCTGTTTGTGTGTACGGTTATCCTGAGCTTGTTACTGATTTGGAGGAGCGGGAGTTGGCGCTGAAAGTGATCACGAACCATGCGTTCAAGGCTGATCGATGGGGTACTACGAGAGAGACTAGCAAGGTTTGTTGTGTATTTATATGGATTTGTGGAAATCTCGACTGATTCCGTGACTTCAACGAATGTAGACTGAATACGCGTCGACCAAGGTCATTAAGCTTGAAATTGAGACTGCGAGTGTGAAGAAACGGGCGGGCAATCGGCGATGATGAAGCTGACAAGGGCAATGAATCTTTTTTGCCGGTGTGCTCCCAATTCTCACCACGTACGGAAATGCAGAGCCTGCTGGATACAATTGGCACCAGTTCCAGAATACATCAAGAATATGGAAGGAAAGGATGTTCAATAAATCGTCCAATAATACTTTATTTTTAATCTAACAATTTTATCGTGCATAAAGAGCCACCACCATCACCCTTCTCAATTTCGAAGATGTTTCGGAACATATACATTTCGAATCATACCCGTAACCCTGCTGAAGCAAAACAAAGACCCGCAACAAGCCAGAAAAACTGAGCTCGCGTCCAATTCCCGCTTTCGCTGTTCAATGTCGCATTCAACAGTGCCGCAGCCATAAACTTCCAATTGCAGTGTGAGAAGCCAAAGAGCTGAACAGAATGATTTCGTGCGTTTACCAACCTCAACGTACGCGAACTGAAGGCCGCTGACGGAGAATAAGCACTCTGCAACAGTTAAAATAAAGTAGAGGAATATTTGGTTGAGAATCGAGACTGTTGATTGGCAGTCGTCTATGTGAACTGGGTGTGAAGAATCTTGATGACATGTTGAATAGATTCGCGCTTGAAGCATTGCTGCCAAGATGTATGCAACTCCTGCAAGGACTTGTCCTGTTACCATGCGATCCATTAATCCGAATGCTTCGGGACTGTGAGCCAGTTAGATTCTTAATGCAAGCAAATTACATACCCAAATCGTTTCTCTATCCATGGGTATACAAAGTTCGCCATCACTGGAGAGATGGTGATGATAAAAAAAGGATTCCAGATGCTGTTTGTAGTTTCTGAATTGAAGAACGAGGTCTTAGGTCTCCTCCAAAAGGAATTGCCATCTGATCCCCCATATCTTGCCACGTGGAACCATTTTGACCGAAAGCCATCCAAAATATCGGAGCAGGGGCCAGCGCCATGATAACTTGAGCCAGATCCAACATTTCATCCACCATTCCTTACCAAACTTTTCTCGTGTCAACTCATACGCGTCAAGACCCTTCCATCGACAAGAGATGTAAGCCCAACCAATATCAAATGGTCCCACAGGATGAATCTCCCAGCAGGAGGCACGACACGATAATACCGGTGGCCCAATCATAAATATCCCAGCGCAATCGTCATTGAAGTTGCCAACAGTCCCCAGGCAAGCGGATAACCATTCCCAACATCTGGTTTCAGCCCTATTCGTTCCCACTCCACCAAAGTCGAATTCGGAACCGTAAACACCATCATTCTGGCGATCGAAGGACTGACATACGAACTCACGAGCGCGCCAGTATTAATAGCCATATAGAAATAATTGTAAAATTTTTGAAGCCCTATTTTCTGCACTTCCAAGAACTGGTCCCCACCGTGTGCAGATACGCAGGGTTTGATGCCTCCTGTTCCAATACATATCAGGAGAAGGCCTATTAGTGGGCCAGTACGTGGTATTTTTGTTGTGGGAACGTCCAAAATGTCGGCCAGGATGTAATTGCGAGGATGAGGAGGCCGAGGATATAAATTGCTGAGAGTGAGATGATTGTGTTGTACTTGTCGAAATACGAGTCAGAAAGGAGCGACCCGAGAAGCGGAGTAAAGTATGCTATGCCAGTAAATATATGGTACATCATATCGGCTGCAAGGTTATATCGAGTTAGGTCAGAAACTAGAAGCTGTCTACTCACCATCAACATGTCTCGTGAAGCCTAACTGATACTTTAAAAAGTTTTAAGAATCGGAGTTATTCCGTAGAAACAGAAACGTTCTCCAAGTTCACTTGGAAGGATCTGGGTTCAGATATCAACTATCTTCAATTTAGCAACAACTAGGCACGCACAAACCACACTGCTTTTGGGAGCTTTTCAGGGTTCATCATAATTGAAGCATCGATGGCTTTGTTGAGGGAGGCCTCCATTCGCTGGAGCCGGATTTGGTCGTCGTCAGGTCACCTTGATTGGCATCAGAAGACTGGAAGATAAAGGTTGGCAACAACGAAAATAAAGCAAAAATGATACCTGAAGTGGTTGCAGCTCGAGGACATCGTCAGTCTGTTCTTCTTCAAGGCGTCGGTATGGATTTGACATCAATTATCGATAAATAGAAGACGAAATAGAAGAATTGCCAGCTGGAGTTTTTACCGTTAATTCCTTAAGATTTAAAATACTCAACATCCTAAGTATTCTTTGGGAGAAACCAGACATGATCATACCACATTAGATTCACAAGTTATCAGCCTCCATTGATGACAACAAGTATGAATAAAGATTAAAATACGGAATATTGTTACAAAACATACAATTGAAGAAAGAAAGAAAGAAAAGATGCAACGAATCCCATCACTGGTCCAACATCGCGTACCGGTCCCCACCCGCATCTTCACAGGGCAGCACCGGCTGTTCACATCATCTTCCGCACTTCGATCAGCGAATGCAAAGCCGAGTCCCAAGGCAGAACCCGCCCAAACAGGCCGTCCAACGTGGGTGCTTCCCTCGTTGGCCACTGTGACGGCCGGTGTTCTTGCTGCAAACATTTACTTTTATCTTTCCGAAGAACCAAATGCGAATCGGGTGATGCCGCTCGAATTCGGCCGATTCAACAACTTTACCCTGCTCGAAGTCATCCCGGTCACGCACGATACCTCCCTCTTCCGCTTCAGGGCCGCCCACCAAATACCTGACTCGCAAAATATTCCTATCGAAGACCGGAAAAGCAAATGTACGGTCCGCTCCCTTCTTTATACCTTCAATCTGAATCAACCGTCGAAAAACAGCAAAGGTCCACCTATCCACCAATGAATACGTGCCTGCACCGAACCACATTATTATTAAGGACGATACCTGTCAAGTAGGCAGAAGCTACACTCCAATCACGTATGGCCGTGATTATTTCGATCTGCTCGTCAAAAAGTATCCAAATGGTTCTGTCTCATCAATGATTCACTCGTTGGAGCCTGGGAAAGACTTTATTATTGCACGCGGACCTGTTCTTTCATTCCCATATACTCAAAATATGACTGAAAAGTTGGTGATGGTGCGTATATACAGCGTGAATTCTCAGACGATGTGGTCCTTGATGGAATCGTGAAACGTAACAGGGTCTTGAGATCTGCTTTTGGTCTAAAATTGTTTGCAAGTGAGAAACTCTAGAACTGTTAGTTTTGAAGGAGGATGTAGAAAGATTCTGGATTTATGCCATCCTTGCCTTGATTTCCTTCTCGCATTCAAATTGTGGATTCTCCTCAGGCTTCATACTAACGCAATCTTATATCCACAGATTGCAGGCGGAACTGGAATCACGCCCATGTACCAACTTATCAAACAAATCCTCCGTGATCCACATGACAAGACATCAATCAACCTCGTCTACGGATCCAAAACAGAAAGTGACATCCTACTCGGAAATGAACTGCATGTCCTTCAACAAAAGTTTCCTGAACGGTTACAAGTGCACCATGTGATTCAAAATGGGGCGACTAACGTGTCCAGTCGAGGATATGGAGCGATCCATGGTGGATTATTGATGAAAAGGTCTTGAAGGAATGCGGAGTTGCGAAGCCAGAGGAGGAGCCTGTTGTTTTGGTTTGTGGACCTGATGGGTAAGTGTTTTTTTGTTTATGATGGTTCTTTAATGTGATTCTAATTTGAAAACAGAATGGTCGAGTGGTTGGCAGGAGAAAAGAAGAGTGAAAACAACCAAGGGCCTTTGCTTGGAGTGTTGAAACGAGCTGGTTACACTCCACAGCAAGTTTTAAGTTCTAAGCAAGTAAATTAAACGAGAGAGTACCCAGTTTATTTAGTATTGAAATTCACCTGCAAATTAGTCACGAGTTAGTTACATTCTTTCCTACTTGAGAGTTTCTATTATTTCTAATGCATAATTGATTTTCGATTATTGATACTATTGTAACAAGGGCACGCGCAGTGCTGCTTGGATGATTGGTGATACTCGAAAATGGCCACGCGCCAGGTCATTCTCTGAAAAGGAGCTGCAACTTTGATTAAATCGCTTAATCTTGTCCAAAACCAGATGCTCGTTAATTCGATCGCTCTAGTCCCACTTGCCCTACTGGCTTTCATTACGAGTGGATCATCTGTGAATGCAGTAGCTCTCTCTGACAAGATCAAGAAGGTTGTTGTCCTCTTGCTTGAAAACAGAAGGTACCCTTATTTAAACAATTGACATATGTACAACCCATTAATACGCCACTAAAACAGTTTCGACAACCTTGCCGGATACTACAACTACACAAGCGATATTGACAACCTTATCCAATACCAGCGCAAGACCGGCGCCAAATTCTGCAATGCCCTTGACCTAGCCCACCCTGAAAAGGGAACCGTCTGTGCAGAACCAAACGGCCCTGACGCCCTTGCCTCCGCCGACGACCCAGACCACGCCGTCGCGAAAGTCATGTACCAGCTCTTTGGAAAATACTACAACGCTTCTATGTACATGCCCACATACCCACCTATGAACGGATTTGTTGCCGATGAGAATATCAACAAGGCAACTCACACCGCAGACTACTTGCACAGATTTATCGACTCTGTCCCAAGACAATTGGTTCCACACACTGAAGCGCTTGCCAAGAACTTTGTCTTGTTTGATAGATGGTTTGCCTCTGTTCCAGGACCCACGAA
Organism: Rhizoclosmatium globosum; assembly: GCA_002104985.1. NCBI lineage: Eukaryota > Fungi > Chytridiomycota > Chytridiomycetes > Chytridiales > Chytriomycetaceae > Rhizoclosmatium > Rhizoclosmatium globosum. The sequence continues at coordinate 47,732 of MCGO01000118.1, read as the reverse complement.
CCCTAACCGCGTATGCTACAAGTGGGACATCTGCAGGACATGGAGAGAACGGTAATTTGTTGACATAATTTTGTAACATAGAACTCAAACGGATACAGACGTGGCCTTCTTCTTTGCCGGCTTGAAACAACGCTCCATCTTCCAACACCTCCACGAAAAAGGAATCACCTGGAAAAACTACGAAGCCTCCAGCGCGTCTGGGTTTGCTCCAGATTCCCGTTTCTACAGTTGGACTTCAGGACACCTCGACCGCGTTGTTGCCTTATCAAACTTTTACACGGACGCGAAATCCGGCGCTCTTCCTCAGTTTTCGTACTTGAACCCGGAATGCTGCTCACAGTTTAGTTATCACCCACCTTCTCCTGTTTCAAAGGGTGAAGCGTTCGTGAAGCAGGTGTATGAGGCGGTTCGTAACGGTCCTGATTGGAATCATACTGCCTTGATTATTACTTTTGACGAGCATGGTGGGTTCGCTGATCATGTACCTCCTCCACCAGCTCCAAAGCCTGGAGATGGGTTGCCTTACAACTGGAAAGGTGGAAACGGAGGTGCAAGTGGAATCTTTGAGTTTGATCGATATGGTGTGCGTGTTCCTACCTTCTTGATTAGCCCGTATGTTCCAGCTGGGTTAGTTCAGCATGGTAATGATACTGGTGCTCAGTATGATCACACTTCTATCCTTAAGTTTGTTGAGACTTTGTGGGGACTTCCTGCATTGACTAACCGTGATAAGAACGCGAGGGATTTGGTTGATTTGTTCACGCTTTCTTCCCCAAGAGGGGATTGCCCCTCTTTCATTTGAATACATTGTGGGAATGACAAAAACGAGAATAAAGAGTCATAGATTAACGTATTAATAATGTATGTATGAGAGTATATGAGTATTGAATGGAACCTTGTCCATGTTCAGCATAAAACGTCCTTTCTTTTTTCCAGAAGGGGTTGCCTTGACAGCCAATATGCAGTCCCTCCAGCCCTCCACAGTAGATATCGAGCAATTAGAAACCGATCTTCTCTCAATTGACAAGCGAAGCGTAAAAGCCGTCCTCCCAATCCTTGACCAGATTGATACGATGCTGTCAAACAGATCTCAACACGTCAACTCAGCACTTGAAAAGCAACTCTCCAACTGGCTCACCTCCGTCATGAGCATCTGGTCAAAGCGCCCTCCAATCGACACCATGGATCTTGAACAAGACACAGAACGTGTTGCGAATTTGCTGGCTGCCATTTCAGACGTTCCTATCGTCGCAAGTGAATGGATTCGAAGAATGGAACTGGACGATTCAGTTGCGATTGATATACATGAAAAAAGTTGCACGGATCAAGACGTTGGCGGGAATGTTTGGATGTCTGGGTGCTTGTGAGTTTGTCTTCCTTTCGTGTCCAAAACGTTGCTAAGACTGTAACAGATTCGCTTACTTTATTTCACGCAAGAAAATTCCAGTTCCGACAGATATCTCGATTCTTGAATTAGGTTGTGGGACGGCGGTTGTTAGCATTGCGGCTGCAAAGTATGGTGCCAAGCAACTGTTCGCTACAGATTACCTTCCCAAAGTCGTTGATAATGCCATAACGAATGTAGAAGCCAACAATTGCGTTGACAAGGTGTCTGTTCTCGAATTAGACTGGAACTGGGTTCCTGAAAACAAACCCCTGCCTCTCTCTACGAAATTCGACGTAATTTACGGGGCAGATATTTGTTATGATTCAATTCACGCGGATCTCGTACCTCCTGTTTGCGGACATTACCTATCAAGCAATCCAAATGCCAGAATATATTTCATTTCCGAATTGAGAGTCAATCGATTCTCGCCCTATGTGACAAAGTTTGAGATCGAGATGGAGAAGGCTGGGTTTCGGTGTGTTTTGAGGGAGGACTATGGGAGGAGTGAGTTGTTGGAATTTACGCCCGAAAATGATATGTACGGTCGGAAAGTTGTTGAGGATTTGTTTCGTAGTGGTTCCGGAAAGAGGTTTCGGTACTACGTGTATGAAAAGAAAAGGGACAATGTTGAGGATGTGCAGTCTGGAAACAGTAACCAAACGTAAATATACCTAATTATACAGTATATGTGTGCCTTATCAAACAGCCAAAAAACAAACCATGAGTTCGTATGTGTGCTGAAAGGCCACACCCAAAAAACACGTGTTTTTCCAAATTTGACATCAAAGTCATAAAATCTCCAACAAATGCAGACCCATCCTTCAGTCGATATCGAAACCCTCGAAACATGCTTACTCTCAGTAGACAAGCGCAGTGTCAAGGCCGTAAATCCAGTGCTTGACCAAATCAATTCATTCTTGTCAGCCAGATGCCAATTTACAGACACAACACTCGAAAAGCATATCTCAAACTGGTTGACTTCTCTCATGAGTGTATGGACGAAACGGGTTCCATTGGACTCTGTGGATCTAGACTGTGAAATGGAGAGGGTTGCGAGCTTGCTTGCTTGTATTTAGGGTTCGCCCTATACATATACATGTATAGTTGATATACGTATACTATACGCGTATAATTTGAGGTTCAAAATTTACTATACGTGTATAGTGGAGTTCGAGAAAGGGTGGTCAGGGATTAAAAGGGGAGGGAACAACCCAATATCATTAACCAATGATTAAGCGAGTAATTGACTAGAGCTGAGCATGCTAGTTGAGTCAAAAGCTCTAGAAACCTGAGCAATCTTGTGGGTTTTACTCACACCATCAATTTATCTGATTCTGTCTGTCAACAAACTATACACAATGCAGTACATGCATACTATACATGTATAATTTGTATAATTTGTATACCGAAATCCACTATACATGTATACTTCCGAACCCTCAAGACGTGCCCGTTGTTGCGAGTCAGTGGGTGCGGAGAATGGAACTTGATGGAGAAACGGTGATTGATGTTCATGAAATGAGTTGTACGGATGAAGATGTTGGGGCTAATGTATGGAAGGCTGGATGCTTGTGAGTTTGTCTTGCAGTTTAAGCAGTTGTGTCAGTTATTTACAGTTAACTCAAAAACGAAGGTTTGCGTACTTTATTGCACGCAAGAAAATACCTGTGCTCACAAGTCCTATCTTGGAATTGGGTTGTGGAACTGCAGTTGTAGGAATTGCTGCCGCAAAGTACGGCGCCAAACATGTTTATGCTACAGACTATCTTGATAAAGTCCTAGATAACGCTATCGTGAATGTGGAAGCCAACGATTGCGCTGACGCTGTGTCTGTACTCAAATTGGATTGGGCTTGGGTTTCTGATGAGAAACAACTGCCTCTGACCGACAAGTTTGACGTGATTTATGGAGCTGATATTTGCTATGATGCCATGCATGCTGAATTGGTTCCACCAGTATGTACACAGTATCTGTCTGACAAGGCTGGTGCAAGAATCTACATCACCACCGAATTAAGGGTGAGCAGATTCTCAAACTACACTATTGAGTTTGAAGAACGCATGGCAAAGTCAGGATTTCGTGTTGTTTTCTGTGAGGATTTTGGGAGAAAGGAGTTGTTGGATTGGACACTGGACGGCGACTTGTATGGAAAGAGAGTCGTTGAGGAATTGTTCAAGAGTGGAAAGGATAAAAGGTTTCGGTATTATGTGTATGAACGGAGTGTTGCACACTCTGTTGAGAATGAACCGACATATACCAAGATGGAATAAAGCCTTGTTTTCGGTCAATGAAAGATATTCCAGCATCCGTCTTTATTTCTTTGTGTAAATGGCAAGAATGGCAATGGCGGCAATTATGCCCCATAATACAATAAACGCTCCAATGATGCGAACAAAGTCCACGAATCGCGGGACAATCTTGAATGTCTTGACAGACTCAGATTCGACAACAACTCTTTCATCATCGATACTTCCAGCAAATCCTTCAAACTTCCCAGATTCGTGAAAGTATGCCAACAAATTGTCTTTCAGTTCCCACCTCTTGTTAAGCCAAACATAAAACTCATCATCTGTCGCCTTATTCAACGCATCCACACCATTCTTGGAACCCTCCATTCTACGAAAATCAATGCAGACACGAGTTAGAGCATCTCCACCAGTACCAAACACGGTAAACGGACTGACAGAGTCAAAAGGATACACGCCGGTCTCAAAGCCACGGGAAGAAGGCCAGTAACCCATCGTGACATCATAGAGAGACTTTACGGGGGAAATGGATCCTGGAGCATTCAATAATTGAATTGTTGCACGGAGTCCTTTTGCGCGAGGCAAGATGACATTGGTTGGAACACGAGGAATGTATTCGCCTGACTCCAATACTCGCTCTTTCTCTTTTTCAATGAATGCCTTGGATCGGTCAATATTGGATCCATACACTAGAGTGCCTTCTGGGTACATTAGCAGAGAAAGTGGTTCGGCTGGACGATTCGCAAGTGGTGGCAAGCTCTTTTTCAAGATTGGTTCATCGAGAGCCCATTTCTGTTTTAAGAACACGAATCCGTCGAACCACATGATCCAGCCCGTGAATGGAATGTACTTGAGGACATCCATGAGCATGATCTTGACGCCAGAGCCCTTGCCTTGATGCCAACTAATTGGTAATTACCAATTTAGTGGAAGGGGTTAACCCTGAACCAGAAACCACCAAAACCAACTCACATAACCAAGCCCAGAAACCACCAGTCCAAGAACGTGCCATGGTTACAAAAGAGCAGCTGTTTCCCGCCGAGATCCGAGTCGCCGGAAACAACAAACTCCAAATCGGGAACAAGAAACCACTGAACAATCGCCCCGAGCGATCCAATCGTCGCAATTGATTCACGCGCAAAGAACCGAAAAGTTGGTGCGTGGACCAGGCCCAGCGGAAGCCCAAGAACGAGAAGCAGCGACAACGTGCCCATCGTAAACAGCCCCGAAAGCGAGAAGAACACCAGCCGGAACACGTACGATGCCTTGGATCGTGGTGGCCTCGAAGGTAGTGGCGGTGGTGGTGGTGGTCTGCTTGGACTGGTGTCGTGGGAGAGTGGTGTGGCTTCAGTGTACGCCATTTGAGTAAGTGGTTGCTCACAAAAAAACAAAGTGGGTTCAGCAATTATCCATTTTAATTATCAATCAGATTATACAGAACAGTGTCTGCCATTCGGCTGTATGCAGTCCCATGGAGCTCAGCTTCTTCGTTCCACGCTGCTCCCCATCCAAACAGATCCAAATACTGAAACCCATATTCACGACACACTTCCAACACAGCTTGATTACGTTCCATGACACGTCGATTATTCATAAACGGCTTTTTAGTATCGAGTATTTGAGACGGGACCAACGCTGTTTCGCCAATAAATATGGTTGAGGACTTGTAGTGATTCAAATGTGTCGTTGGATATACACGGCGAAATAAACTCTTGAGAGCTTCTTTGCGTCCATAGTAAGTCTGCTCAGGGTATTATTCCCAAGAGCGACAACAGTTCGCAGTGGAAGACCCAATCCCTTGGTCCGCGTGAAAATGAGACGCTTCTGTTTCTTGCTCCACAATTTCGGCAACACTTTCCAATACATATCCAGGTCCATTATTTGACGGAACTTTTGTCCCTCCATTGCATTTAGGGGGTTGTATCGTTTGATTGAAGACTCCATGGAGTAAATACCAAAACTGTCACGTCCATATCTGCCCTCTTTTCAACATAAAGGGGATCTCTGAAACAAATGATAACTCCGTTTTTTGAATCTGTTTGATGGCACTTTTCGGAGACGGGGGTGAGCCCAACCTTCTCCGCAAGCTTCAAAAACAACTTTCTCGTTGTAAATCTCCCACAAAATGAATCCATTGATCCCTTGTATACGATTTTCGATCTGACAGGAGTTGGATATCTTTGAATTGGGTGTAAATCGGTACAGTGCAGCCAAGGGGTTTGAGTTTGTCGTTGTACCGATATACTGTCAAAGACTCAAGCTGCTGCACCGTGCATGGAAACTTTTTGGTTGATTTTCGAGGACATTTGTACTTTGTGAGGTCGAGGGATGCTGCAGGAAAAGGGGACGGACTCAAGTTGACGACAACACGTTCTGATAATGACTTCACAGCATTAATCTCTCGCGTTCCGTATTCAGCGACTTCAAATTATTTTAGCTCATTAAAAGCGAGAGAAAAAAGACCTTACCTTCAGGTGTAGGCGGCAGGGAATGATATTCCAACAGTGCATTCACTCGAAACTTTTGGGCCGGAAGACACTCTCCATTCTTCAATCCAGCATGTAACGTAAATAAACCAGGTACTTCATCGTTTCTCTTTGCGAATTTGAGTGGAAGATGAAAGCGTGGCTCGGAAGGATCAAATACGTCGCCATCAAGCCAGACTGAAAACACGCCAGTGAGAGGAAAGGCATGGAAGGAGACTTGCGTTTGAAGGACGAATAATGAATGCATTGTCATGCGATTCGAGTGTCCAGAAAGTATTGAGGCCACGAAGTTCTGTGAGTGTTGAGTTTGACAGGCCCCCGCATTGAAGTCTGGGTTTTCGTGGTATGATTGGATATAGTTGCGAAATACTTGTTGATGTGCCGTATAGAAAGCTTTGGAGATTCTCATTTGCGTCAATGACGACTTGGTCAGATTTAGATGACACTGTTGATTCAGCTTTATCGTCAACGAGTGTCATGTAGAATACCAGTGACACTGATATAACTATGCCGATAGAAAATAAGGAAGAGAGGAACTTCCGCGTCGTTCGCTTGCTTGGAGCCATGTTGAATGAATTCGAGAATAGGAATTTGACAGCTCGTCTTTTTATTGGACTCGATATCCAAGGTCCAATAAAATAGAATCTGCTATCCGATTATACACCATCCCCTTCCATTTCCCTTCTTTGAAATGCCTCGCATCACCAATTTGTTTGTATTCACCCCAAGCCTCACCCCAACCAAACACGTCCATGTATTGCATCCCTGATTCGCGACACGCATTCAAGACAACTTGGTTTCGTTCTTTGATTCGATGTTGTTTTGATGGGCTGTTGATTTGGCGTGTTTGGAGGGAGTTGGTAAGTGAGGACTGGGAACTCAGACATGAATCGTGCAGTCTTCTTGTACCAGTCTTTCTCTTTCCTCTTCTCCATCTGTCGTATGATTGTACTCATTGTTACGTTCATTCCAAACGGTGTTTGATGCTCATAATGCGATCCGAAGCTGACGAGAGTCCGAATTGGAAGGTTCTGTGTCGATTTGACACGTTTCCAGATGAGTTTACGTTCTTTTTTTGGTATAAATGTGCGGTATGGGTCTTTTTCGAGGAGATGCGTCAACGTCCATCCTTGGAATGCATTTCGTGGGTGAGTCAAGGGCGTTAACCACCAATTCGTGTATACTGCAAACGTGATTCCATGAGTCGGGGGAGATGGGAGTGTTGGTGGGTATGTACAAATGATTGGCGACGGATATTTTCCGAAGAAGCAATGAGTCAGCTCAAGTTTGTATTCAGTCAGATGTTTGAAGAGACGGTGTGTGTTGGAGTCTCCAACAAAATGAAGCCATTTCTGCGTCACATTTTGGTTTTGCGAAGAGGAAACATGGTTGTGGTGTATACTCAGGAATAGTGCAGCCGAGCGGAATCAAAGACTTGAAATCTCTGTACACGCGCAACGTTTCAAATTGGGCAACGTACATAAACGTTGAGAATCTATGGCTTGTAGCATCCAGTATTTGTAAAGTCGACTATTCCATCGCCGTCTGTCTGAATTGGAGTTGTATCGTTGTTGAACTTAACATATTGTTCGTTTCCTTCCAGTTTCCTGATTTCAGCAGTTCCAAATTCGTGAACACCTTAAATACTGTTTAACTACACAATGAAGGCACCTCGAAAATAGGAAATCAAACCTGTTGGTGTATCAAACAGAAACCCAAACTCCATTTTCACGGAAACAACATATCGACGTTGCGGTAAGCACGTATTCGGAGATAAATTCGTATGAATGTTATAAATCCCTGGTATTGTGTCATTTGGCGTTGCATAGCCCAGTGGAAAGTTGAATTTAGGTTCTGAAGGTTCATTCAGAAGAGAGACTGAGAATTTCGCATGTTTCAAGTGTGCGCATGGAAGAATGCTTCTATTTAGAGGGAGAATGAAAAAGGTGGAGCTTCCGAGTGATGCGAGCGTCCAAAATGTTGGTTGGTTTCGTGACTGAAAAAGGGTTGCTGTGGAGAGGCCACCACATTCGAGGCCGTTTGAAGGTAATGTGCGGATTAATTCATTCAAGTCAGATTTGTTTCCGTATATGAACTCTTGAGTTGTGTCGGCGTTGGTCAGAATAATCTTTGGAGATCCATTCGGAAACCATTTTGAATCGACTTCAGGCTGCAGAATCGAGAATGATATGACGATGCACAATGAAATAGCTATAAAGGCTTTTCGATACGATAGATGATACGGAATTGAAGTTTTGGGCATTTTTCGAGTTTTGACAGCTTCACTAGTGAATTAATCTCATCATTCATTCTATCTTTTTGATTTATCAAACGCGAAATCCCATGTCCATTAAATAAGTATCCGCCATTCTCGAATAGACCATTCCGTTCTTCCATCCATCTTCCTTGAAATGATATGCATCCCCTGGCTCTTTCCATACTCCCCACGCTTGACCCCAACCAAACTGGTCAATAAATTGAAGCCCATTAGCTCTACATATATCCAAGACTACATTGTTTCTCTCCATTATTCTCGCGTTCTGCTGATGATATGTTCGTCCCACGTATTTTGGTGGAATTTGTGAAGTCAGGACCGCAGTTTCCGCCACGAACCGGGCAGTTTTCTTGTACCATTCACGTTCCTTTTGATTCTCAATTTGATGTACGACTGCATTCATGGTTTTCGTCATGCCGTAGGGTGTCTGGTGATCCCAATGAGAACCAAAACTGACAATTGTTCGAGCAGGCATTGGATATGTGTCCTTGACTCGGGCCATTAAAATTCCATACTCCGATTCGGGGTCTTCCTCGTTTTGGGGAAGGAAGTGACGGTATTCTTGGAAGAAACGTTCCAAGTCCCAACTGTGAAAAGCGTTCTTAGGAAAAGGTAGACATCCACGTCCAGAAACCAGTTTGTGTAGACGACGAAATGAATTCCGTGGGCTGGTGCTTGCCCATCAAATGGGTATGTACATACAACTGGGGAGGGATAGTGGCCTGACCAACATTGTTTGAGCGAGAGTTTGTGTCTGGTTAAGTGTTTGAAGAGCATGTGGGAGTTGGAATCTCCGACTATATGAAGCCATTGAGGAGTAAGATTATGTTCGGGTGAAGGAGCTACAAGATTCCGTGGTGTGAATTCAGGTATCAAGCATTCTGTTGGATTGAGAGACTGATGGTCGCGATAAATACGCATAGTTGATAGTTGATGTAGAGAGCATAGCTCGTACAGATTTGATTGCTTTGTTTGGTATGGAAGTTCTGTGATATCTATGACTGTTGTGTGAGAGCCTTGGATAGGGGTGGTGTCGTTATTCCACACCACCACCTCAGCGTTAAAGAGAATTTTCTCAGTATCCTTAATCTGAGCTGCTCCAAACTCAATAACACCTGCATTATTAAAAACGTTAGTATATAACGCCATAGAAAATCGAGCCAACCTGTTCGGGTCTCAAACATGAATCCAAACTCCAGTTTTGCTGACAGAACGTATCTTCGAGGCGGCAGGTACTCCGATTCCTTTAAGTTTGCGTATATGTGATATATTCCTGGAACTGTCTGGTTTGGGATTGCATAACCCAGAGGAAAGTTGAATTTAGGATCAGACACCTCATTCTCAAGGGCAACTGAAAACTTGGCACTTCTCAAATGCGAACATGGCAGTAATTCCATATTTTGAGGTCGTATGATGAAACCAGATCCATGAGCGACTAGAATCCAAAATGACGGAAGGTTTCTTTCGCGGTATAGATCCATCAGAGCCATTCCTCCACAATCAGACCGAGATGGCCTAATGGAGCTCAAGTCTGTGCTATTTCCATTCAGGAATCGGCTCCACTTAAATTCTGGCGCGAGATTAGAATCAGACTGAATGGCCTGACTTGAATCAAACGACAACGTGTCAATGTCTGGCCCCAGTATACATAAGTATGCAAATAAGCATAAACCAATCGCAATAGATGTTTTCCTGAAGGAAGGGGGCAGTGGTCGAGGAGGTTTGAAAGTGAGCATTGTTGTGGGAGAATTGTCACCAAACAACAGGAAAGGAGAAGACTGTTAATTCAACTTCCGAATCATCAAAGATCTGGTTAAGTCGATGACGTAACACTAATTTGCCTTTAGCCCCCTGCGGCTTTCTTTTTTTCCTTGCCATATTTAACTTTAGAATGCAAACAGACAAGCGATTTCGACGGCGGCAGTCTGTCAGTTTTCCCTCACGATGGCTGTTCTTCTACATCAACGAAGCCATTGCAAGAGGACGCAAAAGACGCTTGGCAGTGAAGATTGGGCGTATTTGGATGATAGTGATGATTCGACCAAACTGGCTGATGAAATCCTCAGTGCCTGGCATAACGATGTTGCTCGGTACGGAGACAAAGCCTCTCTCGCATGGACAACTCTGAAGGTGCATCGATGGACTTTGGCAGCTGTTTTGGTGGGAAACTTGTTGGAGGAGGGATTGATGCTTGTTTCGGCTTACATCCTCTCTCTCCTCCTCCTCTGGTTCAAGCAAGATTCTAGTGAAAGAGATTTTAGTCAAGGCATTGGTTACGCTCTTATTTTGTCGGTCGTTGGTGTTGTCACTGCGATCATTCGTCATGGATCACGATGGATAAACACCAAACTAGGCATGGTTCTCCGCGTAAGCTTCATTGCGGCTATATACAGAAAATGTATGAATCTGTCCATTTCACACACGTCTTCCACTGGCTTTATCGTCAATCTTATTGCCAACGATCTCAATCGGTTTGAGGAAGCTTCAGTTGTCTTTTTATTCATTGGAATTGGTCCCTTGATTCTCATCATCGTCACTGTACTGTTGTATCACCAAATCGGAAATGCTGCGTTCGTCGCGTCTGGTGCCACTTTGCTTATGATCCCACTCCAAGGCTTTATTTCTAAATTATTTGGAAAGTATCGACGTGCATCTGTGGCTCCTCGAGATTCTCGCTTGAAGAGCTTGTCTGACATGCTCACGGGAATCATGATGGTCAAACTCTATGCTTGGGAGGAGCCATTAATCAACAACATTGATAATCTGAGAAAAGAGGAAGTTTCTATGGTAAATTAAGGCATCTGAGGCTGTACCCAACTAACGATTCTAAACGCAGATGAAAAAAGCATACTTTCTTCGAGCCATCAACTTGTCCTTCTTCCAAGCATTCTCCTGCATTATTGAATTATTCGCTTTTGTCTCATTTTATTTAATGGGAGGAGTGCTGACTCCAAGTAACGTATTCACAAGTATTGCTCTATTACAATCATTGAGATGGAATATGGGTCTTCGATTCCCCTATGCTCTTCAGTTCACAACGGAGTCGTTGGTTTCATTCAAGCGAATTCAAACATTTTTCTTGCTCCCAGAAATAGAGCCCGCTGTGTCAAACGTGATTCCAGATGGTGCTGACGAATCCACTTTGATTCTGTTGGATAAATGCTCATTCAAGTGGTCAAAGTCTCCTTTGGCCTCCTCAACTCAAACTCAACCAGCAAAGTCGAATTGGCTGCTTTCAAATCGCACGCGACAGGAAACTATCGCGTTGAAGCCTCTTCTTGACCCTGTAGAACCTGTGAAGTACATTCTGGAAAGCATCAATCTGCATTTGAAAACGGGAAGTCTTTTGAGTATCATTGGTCCTGTCGGAGCTGGAAAGAGCAGTCTTTTGAATGGCATCTTGCGGGAAATGGATCATATGGAGGTTTTTACACTCGAAATGGACTTAGAATTAGTTACGCCGGTCAGAGTCCATGGATTATTACTGGATCCATTCAAGACAACATCGTGTTTGGAGAAGCCCTCTACGTCGAGAGACTAAATCAAGTCATCAAAGCGTGTTCCCTGGAACGAGATTTAAAGAGCTTTGAACATGGTCTCAATACGATTGTGGGTGAGCGAGGAATTACTCTGAGTGGAGGTCAAAAAGCACGTGTTGCATTGGCGAGGGCATGTTATTCTACCGCAGAGTTGGTTCTTCTAGACGATCCTCTCGCTGCAGTTGATGCGAAAGTTGGTCGGCAGATTTTTGACAACTGCATCATGGGATTCCTGGCTGGGCGTGCACGAATTCTAGTTACGCATCAGCTTCAGTATGTAACTGATGGAGACGTACTATTGATGGAAAATGGTCGCGTTGCTGGACTTGGCAAGTTTGAAGATGTTATGAAAGTTGAGTCTGGGTTCTCGGCGGTGATGCAAGAGTTTTATGCGGGAAACAGTGGAGAAAGCGTTCAGGAAACAGTTATGGATGAATCTGTCGAAGTTGAAGATGATACTATCGTGAATGGAGAAACGAAAGAGAATGTCGCTCCTCCAGCTGTTTTCACCAAAGAAGAAGCTGCGAAAGGATCCGTGTCGTTGTCTGTCTACAGGGATTATTTCCGCGCCGGCTCTTCATGGTTCATGCTAATTGTTCTCTCAATTCTCTGCGTCGCTGGACAAGCGATGTTGATTGTGACTGATTGGTGGGTCGGTCAATGGTCCTCGCAATCTCCATCTGGACAACAAGAGTCAAAGTGGTGGATCCTGTTTCTCATTCTTACACTCGTTACTCTGACCAGTGTTGGGACCAGAACCTTGATGTTCTTTATAGTCTGCATTGAAAGTTCATTGAAACTGTCCGAGAAACTTGTTCGAAGTGTATTCGGAGCCGAAATGCAGTTCTTTGTCGAGAACCCAGTTGGCAGAATTTTAAAGTAAGTTCTATTGATTTATTTAATTGTATTTAACTTCCTTTCAGTCGCTTATCGTCTGATTTGAATCGAATGGACGAGTCTCTTCCTTGGACTTTCTTTGATTTTGTCAATGCAGCATTATCCTCCATCGCTACACTTATTCTCGCCATCTACTACATGCCTGTCGTCTTGGTCTCAGTTCCATTCATTTCATTAGCTTTCTGGTATTTACGCACAATGTTTGTTCAAACGTCCCGTCAAATCAAACGCGAAGAGGCTATTACCCGATCCCCCATATACTCTACAATTCCTGCAACGCTGGAAGGATTGAGCACTGTACGTGCCTTTGGCGCACAGACAAGATTTGTCGAAAACCTGGGGTCCCTTCAAAACGAAAATACGAGAATTTCAGTTCTATATTTGGGTCTTGGCCGCTGGCTCGGAATGAGACTTGATCTGGTAGCAGCAGTATTCAATGCATTCGTAACGCTCTGTGCAGTTGGGTTCACTCGAGTCGATTCCTTGGCTCTTGGCAGTTCAAGCGTTGGACTAGTCCTGACATACAGCTTGAATTTAGTTGGCGTTGTGCAATGGGCATTTAGACAAAGCGCGGAAACGGAGAATCTGATGACGAGTGTGGAACGAGTTGTGAAGTACACTCAAATTCCTGCAGAGCCCTGTCCAAATGCTACAGACGAAGTTATTCCCGAAACTTCATGGCCACAGAAAGGTGAAATTAATGTGGTTGATCTAAAAATGCGGTATCCTAGAAACGAGAAACTTGTGCTGAAAGGATTGAATATTAGGATTCCTGCCGGCTCCACAGTTGGAATCGTAGGTAGAACAGGAAGTGGTAAAAGTTCTCTTTTGCAGGCTTTGTTCAGGCTTGTCATCCCCACGGGCACCATTACGATTGATGGCGTTGATACATCCAAGCTGAAACTAAAAACTCTGAGGTCCTCTTTCAGTATTGTACCACAAGACCCATTTTTGTTCCGAGGTACCCTGCGTTTCAACCTGGATCCAACTGGAAAGCACACAGATGCAGAATTGTGGTCCGCAATTTCTGATGTACAGTTACGAGAAATGGTTGAACAACTCCCAGGAAAACTGGACGCTTTTATCAGCGAAAATGGTGGTAATTTGAGTGTGGGAGAGCGACAGTTGCTGTGCCTGGCTCGAGCCATTTTGCGACGCAGTAAGCTCTTTGTTATGGATGAAGCGACAAGTGCAGTCGATTTGAACACGGATGCATTGATTGCCAAAGTATTGAGATATAAAGGAGGGGCGTTTTCCGGAGTTACGACCCTTACCATAGCTCATCGTTTGGTAAGTCCTGTTTGATAAAATGTTTGTGACTGATATGAGAGTTCAGAACACAATCATCGATTACGATTATGTTTTGGTTCTTAATGATGGAAATGTAGTCGAGTATGGTGCTCCAGCGGAGTTGTTGAAAAAGGGTGGAGATCAGGAAGATGCGTACTTTACGCGTTTAGTGAGTGAAACAGGGGATGAAGGACGTCAGTTGTTGGTTGCGCAAGCTGAAGCTGCATATTTGGCCAAGAAAGCGATCGCCAAGTAAAATATTGCGTATTGTTCTTATTTTATTTTTGGAATCTCTCCCAAAACAATGCCAGTAGACTCCATCGCACGTTTTGCACCGACATCGAATGATGATTTAGACGACCAGTTTGAAAGTGCGCATGAATTGGCAGGACCGGCTGAGTCGCACACATCAATCCAAACCGTCGAAGTTGAAGTTCTTGACGATGAGCCACGGTCGATTCTGCTTTCGCTTGTTTCGCAGTTGACAGTTGGAATGGACTTGCACAAGTGAGTGTGATTGGAACCTCGTGGGTGGGTGGGTGGTTGCTCAGTCCAACGCACTTAGGGTTACCCTTCCAACCTTCGTCCTTGAAACCAGGTCCATGTGCGAAAAGATTACAGACTTCTTTTCCCATTCAGATCTGATTACTGAGTATGTGAAGCCGTACTCTCACGTTCCTACCAACTAGTGACAAATTAACTAGAATACCAACACTGAACGACCCAGTCGACCGCTTTATTGCAGTCACGCGCTTCTTTCTATCTGGCTGGCATATTCGGCCAAAGGTTTGCCCTTTGATTCTATTCCTGGTTGATGCTCAAATATGCAATAGGGCGTAAAAAAGCCCTACAATCCAGTACTTGGTGAATTCTTTCGATGCTCGTGGACTCTGTCTGATGGGTCTACCTCGTTCTACGTTTGTGAACAAGTTTCGCATCACCCTCCAATATCAACGTATACATACATCAACCCTCATCATCGAATACACATTGATGGAGATCTAAGGCCGAAATCTCGCTTTCTTGGGAATAGTGCTGCCACTCTTATGCACGGAAGCACACGCATTCGAATCACTCCCCAAGGTGCAACTCCAAGCGAAAGTGAACTCTACGTCATCACATTCCCAAATGTTTACGCTCGAGGAATATTGTTTGGTACAATGTATACGGAGCTTGGAGACGTTGCGACAATAACATGTGCCGAAACGGACTTGTATACAGCGATTGATTTCAAAACACGTGGTGTATTCAGTGACCGAAGCCTCAATGTGGTGGACGGGCCCATAAAACAAAAATCCAGCAATACTATCGTTGCTCAAATATCCGGGAAGTGGTCCGACGAGCTATTTGTTGAAAAGTTTGTGGAGCAACCTTCATCAAGTTTACAAAGACATTCTCGTCAAAATTCAGTAGACTCGTCTGACACATTGAGTCGTCCTTCCATTCTACAAGATGTTCCTCCCAGAAGTCTCACGCCCACGAGGCCATCAAAGTCAGTTGCAAACACACTCCAGGGATTATTGCATAAAGCGAGCAGTGCTATGCTGTCCATTCCGTCACCAATGACCTCAACAACATCAAGTCCGATCAACACTATCAGCCGAAGAAAGTCTCTATTCAACGCAGCAACAGCCGTTGTTTGCCCCAAGACCGTCCCTCCCGAATCTGAAATGGAATCGTTTGAAAGCCAAAGGTACTGTTAAATTTAATACTATCATTTGACCTGTTCCTTAGGTTATGGAAAAAGGTGACGAAAGGAATTTTAAGCAAGGATTTGGATGAGGCTACGGCCGAGAAAACCGCTATCGAAGAGAATCAGCGAAGAATTTGCAAACTTCGTGAAGACAAAGGAGAAGCATGGCATCCTCGGTTTTTTGTTGCCAACGGCGATGTATGGACTCTTGACATTGAAGAGTTGAGTGTTTTTAAGTACTTCAATGGTTAAGTTTGCTGATGTATATCTCGATAGTTTATCAAATGTTGACCCATCTATAGCGTGTGATCAACTTAGAGCGCGAATATTCAACAAACCTGAGAACACGATGCATAGAGACTTTTGGGGTTGACACGAGTCATCTATATGTATAACGGATGAATAAATATCTATAATCTTAAACTTTTTCGGAAACGCCATTGTTTTACGAAACGGGGTTTAACAGCCATTGTTAGATTTCAATTGCAAAACCAGTCGCTGAAAGGACGATGATGTCTGCTCAGTGGTCACATAAACCCGATGAAGTAGCAGTGATAATCTACGCAGTATCGTCTGTGCTCTTTGGGTCTGCACTTCTTGGTATTTTGATCTTCATTGCAAAAGTCAGTTGGGTCGACAATGAGCCCTTTTGGACGCGTGTCAATGTTATATTGGTAATTTCGAGCGCATCTGGAGCTGTTTATTGTGCTCTATATACTACCATGGTAGCCGGAAATCATGATACACAAGTTTACCATACTCCTTACATTGCTGCCTCACGTAAGTGTCCTTCATTTAAAAACAATGCTAAATTAAAAGAAAATTATTCTTGCAGTATGTCTCGCGTTCATGGAATACAGTTACATTGCATTCTCGTATTCTCGATCCCAACCGATCCTTAACCAGATTGCGCCACATCATTTACGAACCATTTCGCGTTTAATAGCTGCAACTCCTGCCATCCTTGTCTTTCAAACTGGAACTGCAGTATTACACACAGTGATGCCTCCAACAATAACGAATCCAACCGACATCATCGCACAAGTTGCGCCATGGCTCTATTTCTTCGCTCTCTTAATAACAGCTTCGACGATCACAATATTTGATACGATTCTTTTGCTATGTTTTATTCGATATCTCAATTACGCTCGAGACCAGCTTGAAAGCGATCCCATCCAAACACTTCAGTTCCAAATTATTGCAGCTCATGGAATGATGGGATGTTTTACGCTTTATATTGCCATTTCCATCTTTTCCCTTGCTGCTGTGTTGGGTATGAACAACATGTACACCAACCTTCTACAGTCGATGTGTGCCACGTTGATGGGAATCGCAAATGCAAATATGGCGATTTTGAAGATTCGAATGTGGGTTGAACGAAATAACGGAAAGAAAGATACTATTAGGTTGAGTGCAAGTTGTTTGAAGGAGAAGGCACGTGCGGCGTTGTCGGAGCTTGACAGTCAAACAGAAATGAAGCAGTCCAAATTTGGAATTGGATCGAGCGATACGGGGAGTCCTTTAAATGAGAATGTCATGTTTGCGTCTTTAGCTGTGACGAGCAAGAATGTGAGAAAATCGCATGATACTGCTTTGAGTATGAATAGTATGAATCCATAGTGCACGGAAGAGTTATTAAATCAGAGATAAAAATAAAAGATTGTAAGCGAATGCAATATTGAGAGTTTTATGATAGTAACGTCAAAACGATCGAATTGAATTGACTGCTAAAGTTTGCGACACTTATTTGTACCTCGACCCTCGTTATCTGTTGCAATACCTCTGACACTAAACATGCTGTCCTCTTCACCCTTTTCTTCTCCGTCATGATCAAATCCATTGTTTTCACTGTCACTTTCACCTCCCCCTTCACCGTTACTACAAACTCGTGCCACCTCTGTTTTCCAAACATTTTCCGGAGATTTTTGTGACCTGGGTAAGATTTGCAAACATCAAGTAAATTCTAGTCGAATTCAAGCCAAAATAAATTGGACATGATGTAAAAAAAGAGAATTCAGATAATAACTTTATGACAGAAAATTGGAGGTTGTTTGCTGTTTGGGTCAAAGAGATTTACGTTACAGCCATTTCTCCCAATCAGACATTTAGCCAATGGAGTATCAAACAACAAAGCTGATGCAGGCTCGATTTCATCGTGGTCTTTGATAATTCCTTGTATGACAAGAGTTGTACTTTCTACTTGCTCCTTCATCGGCTTTGCACTCTTGTCTTAGTTGTTACTCTCATCAGACTCCTCATTGTCATCGTCAGAGTCATCGTTGGAGTTTCCAAGCATTGCATTGAGCGTGTCTTGCCTAACACGCGTTCCTTTCCGCGACAGAGCTTGGCTCCAGTTTCAAGCCACCGAACTCTCGCATCCTCCCTACATTGACAGCATCGTTATTTAATTAACCAAAAACTTAATAGAAAAACCTGGAACTTACAGGAACACTTGGCTGCTTCAATGTAAAATCCGGAGTGTCCGTGTCCGATACGTCGTCCAAATAGCAGGCGGAACACTTCCAGCTGGTCCTGCGCTGCCAAAGCGTTGTCGATGGCTTGGTCAACGTCATCAACTTGATGCATTTTCATCATTTTCTTTTCTTTTCTTCGATCTTTCAAAAATATTTATTACTAAAATGAATTCAGACTCTTAAAAAACTATTTCTTTAACCTCCATAACAAGCAGTCTTTTACGAGCGTCTTTTACAAGGTTCAGACTGTGGGCGTTTGAGTTGCACCAAGCCTCAATAATCGTCAAATTCGCAGCATGCAACGGGATCGCCCTTTTTGTAGAAGTTACCTCAGGTTCGGAAATTTTCATTTGGTTGAATGCGTCTTTGAAGGATTGATCAATATCCTCATAAACCATCCCTTCAATGCTGAAACCCTGCACCGCTTTCCTCAGGTCCGCGCTTTTCATCAGATCACGAACTAGAATGAAGTTTGTTCTGGAAGCTGTGTCATGGATGTAGGAGAAT
This sequence comes from Rhizoclosmatium globosum, assembly GCA_002104985.1. Lineage (NCBI taxonomy): Eukaryota > Fungi > Chytridiomycota > Chytridiomycetes > Chytridiales > Chytriomycetaceae > Rhizoclosmatium > Rhizoclosmatium globosum. The sequence continues at coordinate 28,938 of MCGO01000118.1, read as the reverse complement.
TTCGAAGTTGTCTTCTCATATCGATTATCGATTGAAAACCATTTGTGGTTTCGTATCTCTTCCAACCGAGGACGACCATCGCGATCATACGCGAGTAAAGTTTCAATCAAATGACACCCGTCTTTAGAAATATGGTCAATCTTTTGTAGCGTGAGAGCACCCAGTTTCATTCGGGAGGAAATCTCCTTCTCTGTAGCCTCACAGCCCCATAAGGATTCCCCACAAAGTGAATACACAATAATCAGACCTAAACTGTAAAGTTCTGCGCGTTGGTCATGCTCTTTCCGTTCAAGTACTTCTGGGGCCATAAATGACACAGTTCCTTCTCGGAGAGTTGATGAAACTGCCTCCTTACCGCATCCAAAGTCAATCAACTTCAGGTTCATCGTCGAATCAAATACGAGATTTGATGGTTTCCAATCCTGGTGAATGATTCCCATGTCATCCAAAAGCTGTTGAACAGTTAGCTGAATACTGTACATCAGAAATTTAACTACATACCTGAAGAATTTCCACCATTTTCAAAACCCAGGTTTTTACAACGGCTTCAGAAGCTGGTCCCGATGCATTAATGAAGTCTTCTAAAGAACCACGCGGTAGATATTCCAAAATGATGTATATCTGTCCGTCTCCTTCCAAAACTTCCTGCAATTGGACAATCCCTGACCGGTTCTTCAATTTGGCAAGAATTTCAGCCTCTCGTCGGAACGCCTGCAGCACGGAAAGGTTTCGCGACTCTGGAATTTTGGCCGCCCATAACATCCCAGTCATTCTGTCCTTGATAGCAACAACTTTCCCTGTGGCACCATCTCCTAACGAATTCTTGCTGATAAAGAACTTGGCAACAAGGACATCCACGCAAGGAACGTTTCGGTACCGAAATGTTGAACCACCGGCTGTGATGACATCACCGTCAACAAGAAGACGTTTATCGCCTTTATGCAGATGCCTTGTCTGTCCCGAATATGGAGATTTGAGAACAGAAATCCCTTTCTCCGTTAAGCAGTTGATCATTACACCTTTCCAAGGCTCTGATACTTTTTGATAGATTTTGAAATGCTATGTTTAGAGTAAGTATGTGTTTGGCTCTACTCATACCTCTTACCTTTGCTTCCATATGTTTCTTTGGAAAACCAACATCAACTCCTTCTTCTCCAATCTGCCCGAATACCAATGCATTTTGTTCCCCACATAACTGAACAATTTTGTCATCTTTTTGAATAAATTCAGCCCGGACAACAGAAATAATAGGCTCGGCTGCAGAGGATACGGGAAGGCTAGCTTTGGTCAGAGGAACTGAAAGTATCAGTGGCATTGTTGAAGTCACAGCATCCAACTCAGTTAATGAAGATTCCACCACTTTGGGTGGTTGAGGCAAGACATTTTTCTGAACTGGCATTACATTTGTTTTTGGGAACTCATCTCTTTCAACAGACAAAAACGTTGCTGTAGATGGTGTAGGACAAGCTGTCATATGAACGTTTGATAAAAGAGTCGGAGGAGCTAAAGCCGCGATGGTCGAACTCGCATTGAATTCGGAATGTATAGTTAATTTGGCCGGTACAATAGCTTCAAATTTTGGCAAATCATTGTCACTGATGGGCAAAGTACACAAAGCAGCTGCTGTTCCAGTGAGAAGTAGATTTGCAGAGGGTTCTTCAGCGTTTGAAGGAACTCTATTTGCCGATGCAGTGGATAGGAATGTAGCTGCACGGTCTGCGCCTTTCGAAAGAGCTGAGAGACTCTCAAGTGTTCTACAAAGACTTGAGCTCCTCTCGTCCCTCTGCTGCTTCAAATCGTCGCGAGATTCTTCAACTATCGGTTGTCTGGATGCAGCAAGCCAAGCTTCATGAAGAACAACAAAAGAATCGTTTTCAGTATCCAGAATATGGGATACAAGGTCAACGATTCTTTTGATCTTCCTTTTTTGGAGGCAGTTGTTTTCGCGAGTAGTGGTGATTTGAAGCAGAGCTTCATGTAACTGTAAGTCAGCTGACGTTTGGTCAGCTTCCAGCGCCTGAAGGTCTTTCAGGATTAACTGCAAAGGGACCTGCGCGGCGAACTATTTGCGGCATTAGTATCGACATTTGGCAGCTCAGAACGCCCACCTGCCGAGGCTCCATCAATGACTGCATTACTTAGTGAGATGCTTCCTTATCTAATATCAGTATGCACACGCAGTACAGACGAGATATCTGATGTTTGTGTTTGAAGGGTTTGACTGAGGAAGAGTTCAAAATCCCCATACGAAAACCCCGCCGAAGGTCCAACACACTCACCAGCTCACACCACTCGCCACAACTCTTTTCCCTACTATCCTACTACTTCAAGATTGCATTCAAAATATAGTAGACCCTTGGCAGTATTCGTCAACACTAATTATGAAGGACACTAAATTAAGTGCAAGTAAAATCACAGTACAATTTTTAATAAAAACACTTGGTTTGTCAACACATATGTAACAGCTTAACACGCACTTCAAGCATCTTCCCCGGTTCCATCACACTCGACGCTGTCTTCATCATAAGGTGCAAACAGGTTGGGTCAGTGTCGGATTTGGGTGCACCATGATGAAACGGGTCGGGGATCGGGGTAATCCTTGGGGTCTTCGGTATATGCGTCAAAAAGGAACTGATTGGCTTTGCTGCTGAGGTTCGTTATTGAGCCATACTTGACAGAATAGCCACCAAACACAGCTTTCATTCAAGACTTGACATGCAATTGCGACATGTATGGGTGATATTCAAAAGAGGCCAGTTTGCGGCATGGATCTAAGACTGAATGGTGTCAAAAAGCTCACATAACAAACAATAAATAACATACCAGTTGGGATGATATACACACATCTTGAAGGCATGCTTTTTCAACTTAACCAGAGCAGCTCCAGCTCCAGACTTCAAATATTGTGGACTATCTCCGTTTTTGATAGATCTCATTGAATTACACAAGTTGTAAGACAGGGTCAATCTCCAACCAAAAGACGCTTGGAAGCAGTATAAAATGGCTCAAGGAATTGTTTAACTGCAAGGAACAATTCCCAGTCAGATTCCTTGAATGCCATATCTGGATCTCGTGAGAAATGAGAGCAGTACTTTGCATACTCTCGTGGTTTCACTGTAGTCATCACAGCATTCAATGGCTTCCAGAGATGTAGAAGGGGATTGATCATCTCATACATAGAACTTACCATTGGTTTCTCATCATCATTGTTGCCTACACCATCATTAGGCTCTGTGTACAAAGGGTCTGTTTCCTCAGAGTCAGGTTCATCGAAATCACCTTAACCAGACATTGTCTTTGTCTCCAATTATAGTTGATAGGCTGCAAAGACCAGTGATTGCATCTGTTACAGCAAGATTAAGAATGTGCAGCAGACATTGAAGTTGTTCCAGTCGTTCCGCATAGCCAACTGTTATGGATAATATCCCAGTTAAACTGGGATAATAAAGAAGAAAAGGGAAAACAATTCACAACACACTTTCCCCAACCAATCAACACCTACTTCTGAAGCTGCCCAGAGCAACATGCAATCACACTTAAACAATCCACCTCTTCCAAATGTATATATTTTCCAAAATATTCTTGGGGATGTCAGAACAATTTGGTGCAGTAGTGGCAAATTGGGCTTGTTGAGTACAGAAAGGCTGAACGACGGCTTATGAGTCCAGGGGAGGGCCGGGCAGGACAATGCACGATTGTTGCGTTTTTCAAAATTTTCTCTTTACAATCAATGAAGAGAATAGTATATGGTATCTGCTTGAGAGATGGTGTGGTGGCGTAATTAGGACTGCTGTGTGTGTTAGCTTGGTGGTGTTCCCCCAAGTGGTGCTTTCAGTCTGAGTTACAGCTGGCGGATTTCTGCGACTACAATCAATGAAGAGAATAGTATATGGTATCTGCTTGAGAGATGGTGTGGTGGCGTAATTAGGACTGCTGTGTGTGTTAGCTTGGTGGTGTTCCCCCAAGTGGTGCTTTCAGTCTGAGTTACAGCTGGCGGATTTCTGCGACTACAATCAATGAAGAGAATAGTATATGGTATCTGCTTGAGAGATGGTGTGGTGGCGTAATTAGGACTGCTGTGTGTGTTAGCTTGGTGGTGTTCTCCCAAGTGGTGCATTCAGACTGAGTTACAGCTGGCGGATTTCTGCGACTACAATCAATGAAGAGAATAGTATATGGTATCTGCTTGAGAGATGGTGTCATGGCGTAATTAGGACTGCTGTGTGTGTTAGCTTGGTGGTGTTCTCCCAAGTGGTGCATTCAGACTGAGTTACAGCTGGCGGATTTCTGCGACTACAATCAATGAAGAGAATAGTATATGGTATCTGCTTGAGAGATGGTGTGGTGGCGTAATTAGGACTGCTGTGTGTGTTAGCTTGGTGGTGTTCTCCCAAGTGGTGCATTCAGACTGAGTTACAGCTGGCGGATTTCTGCGACTACAATCAATGAAGAGAATAGTATATGGTATCTGCTTGAGAGATGGTGTCATGGCGTAATTAGGACTGCTGTGTGTGTTAGCTTGGTGGTGTTCTCCCAAGTGGTGCATTCAGACTGAGTTACAGCTGGCAGATTTCTGCGACTACAATCAATGAAGAGAATAGTATATGGTATCTGCTTGAGAGATGGTGTGGTGGCGTAATTAGGACTGCTGTGTGTGTTAGCTTGGTGGTGTTCCCCCAAGTGGTGCTTTCAGTCTGATTTTGAGCTGGCGGATTTCTGCGACTACAATCAATGAAGAGAATAGTATATGGTATCTGCTTGAGAGATGGTGTGGTGGCGTAATTAGGACTGCTGTGTGTGTTAGCTTGGTGGTGTTCTCCCAAGTGGTGCATTCAGACTGAGTTACAGCTGGCGGATTTCTGCGACTACAATCAATGAAGAGAATAGTATATGGTATCTGCTTGAGAGATGGTGTGGTGGCGTAATTAGGACTGCTGTGTGTGTTAGCTTGGTGGTGTTCCCCCAAGTGGTGCTTTCAGTCTGATTTTGAGCTGGCGGATTTCTGCGACTACAATCAATGAAGAGAATAGTATATGGTATCTGCTTGAGAGATGGTGTGGTGGCGTAATTAGGACTGCTGTGTGTGTTAGCTTGGTGGTGTTCTCCCAAGTGGTGCATTCAGACTGAGTTACAGCTGGCGGATTTCTGCGACTACAATCAATGAAGAGAATAGTATATGGTATCTGCTTGAGAGATGGTGTGGTGGCGTAATTAGGACTGCTGTGTGTGTTAGCTTGGTGGTGTTCCCCCAAGTGGTGCTTTCAGTCCGATTTTGAGCTGGCGGATTTCTGCGACTACAATCAATGAAGAGAATAGTATATGGTATCTGCTTGAGAGATGGTGTGGTGGCGTAATTAGGACTGCTGTGTGTGTTAGCTTGGTGGTGTTCTCCCAAGTGGTGCATTCAGACTGAGTTACAGCTGGCAGATTTCTGCGACTACAATCAATGAAGAGAATAGTATATGGTATCTGCTTGAGAGATGGTGTGGTGGCGTAATTAGGACTGCTGTGTGTGTTAGCTTGGTGGTGTTCCCCCAAGTGGTGCTTTCAGTCTGATTTTGAGCTGGCGGATTTCTGCGACTACAATCAATGAAGAGAATAGTATATGGTATCTGCTTGAGAGATGGTGTGGTGGCGTAATTAGGACTGCTGTGTGTGTTAGCTTGGTGGTGTTCTCCCAAGTGGTGCATTCAGACTGAGTTACAGCTGGCAGATTTCTGCGACTACAATCAATGAAGAGAATAGTATATGGTATCTGCTTGAGAGATGGTGTCATGGCGTAATTAGGACTGCTGTGTGTGTTAGCTTGGTGGTGTTCCCCCAAGTGGTGCATTCAGTCTGATTTTGAGCTGGCGGATTTCTGCGACTACAATCAATGAGGATAAAAGTATATGGTTGTACATTGTTAGGCCTTGTATGAGTTTTAGCTGGTATAAACACAGTTGGTTAGTGGCAGCCATGTGAATGATGGTATGAAAAACAGAAAGTTGAGTCATTCTGTAAGTGTGAAAGGGGTTTCAATGGAAGATGTTTCAAAATGAAGCCGCTTTAATTTTGTTTGTGGATGCTCATGTGGTTCTCTCTCCATAGAAAACAGGAAATAAAAACTGTTTAGTTTTAAATAGGCCAGACCCAGTTTTTGCTCACTGAAAAGTATGGCAGTTTTAAAACTTAAGTATATTTTAGACAGTTGCACCCATTGGTTCACTCTCAGTCCTCACAGCTGCCCTTAATTTTGCAGACCGAGCCCTCACATTCCGTTCCACCTCTTCATCACTTGGAGCCACTGATTTCTTGGTCACGATTTGAAATGATGGTTTCATTCCTTCATCGCCTCCTTGATTTTTTGACACATCAAACACTTCCCTCCCCTCTTCCAACTCCTTCCTCCGTTCTTCAAGCCTTTCGATATCCTGCTGATAAAGTTTCTCCATGGCTGCAATTGAAGACACTTCTACTATCAAGTATTAGACCCCTCACCTAAAATTCAAGAAAACAACAAACCAGAAATTCTTCGATTCCGATACTTTTCAATCCCTTGGTACCCATATCGTCCCTTCTCTTTGTAATACCGCAACCCAAGTCCAGTCGTTGCTCCACTTGTGGTTCGTAAAAAGTTTTTGAGGATCGTGTCTTCAAGGGAATGAAACGTAACACCGACGAGAGTTCCACTTGGTTTCAGGAGTGTTTCCGCGGCGAGGAGGCCTTGTCGGAATTGATTCAGTTCGTCATTCACGTAGATTCGGAGACTGGCTCGAAAAAAATGAGACGACAGAACCGAAAGGGAGACGAAATGTACTCACGCTTGAAAGGTTCTTGTTGCGGGATGAATTGCGCCGACGTACTTTCCTGCGCCTTTGAGTACAATATCGGCTAGCTGCTTTGTTGTTTTGATGGGTTCAGCTTGTCGCGCCTTTACAATTGCACGTGCAATACGACGCGACTTTTTCTCATCTCCGTTTTCATAAATAATGTTGGCAAGGTCAGGTTCCGAGAATGCTACAAAAATCGAGTAGGTTTAGCTACACCCTTCCCAAAAGTGCAACGCAACTGTTCACGATATGCTCCGCCGTCAAACTTGAATTCGCGAGGAGATCGTATTTCGGGCCGTGGACTTTATCAGAACACATTCTCATGTCGAGGGGCCCGTCGGTTCGGAATGAGAAGCCTCGGTATCCTTGGTCGATTTGGTATGAGCTCACACCGATATCAAACACGACGCCGTCTATGCACGGTCCCCTTATTTGTTGTTAGTTCTGACACGGATTCTTGGTTTTGGTTTGGGGGGGCTCACTTCAGTCCGAGCTCTTTTTCCAGAAGTGCGACCATATCACCAAACTTTGAAACCAGTGAATTATTAGAGTGATGTATTGATCCAATATTTCTGTTATACCTTTCCACGAACTGGGAGCACTCTGTCTCCACCAATTTTCAACGCCAGAGCTTCCGCTTCCTTGAATGCGGCAGGGTCTTGGTCAATAGCAATAACACGTGCTGATGGAAATCTTTCTGAGAGAATATTGAATCAGGTTCCGGCATTTCTAGTTCGAATAGTTGAAGGACGTACCAAGAATCGCCTTAGTGTATCCACCGCCTCCAAATGTTGCATCCACAAATGTCTATTCGAGAGATTCAATTTGAGTTGATCTTTGTAGTGGACTACGAACATAAGCTGAAGTATCTTTGGCAGGTGTTGTTGGTGCGAGTCCCTGTCGCCTCCGTCCAGTCCCAGCCCCTCTCGTCACAAATGGTTTCAATGCTGTTATTGGACTAATATAATGAAGGCATTCCTGGAGAAGCACTGGCGTGTGTGAGAAAGCTGCTGCAGTGATGGGTGATGCCATCTCTCAGAAATCCTATAAAACAAAAAGAAAACCGGATGAGAACAGAACAGTTGCAAATGTATTCTTTGCAAATGAAATAGATTATAGAACCCGCATCCCCCCCAAAAAAAGACACTGAACTTAATCCGTCCATCATTCATCACACTCGTCAACATCAAACCCTTTCAACCTCCCCACCTCCTGATATATAGATACACCCCCCACCACTTCCTCACAAAACTCCATCCCATTTACTTCTTCTTCTTGTCCGCCTTCTTCAAGTGCTCTGGAATCCATTCATCATCCAACTGCTCCTTCTTGGCAGCAATCTTCTCACGAATCTCAGCCGCAGGAATCTTTTGCTTCTTGACTTCAGCAGAAGAAGAGGAGGAAGAAGAGTTTGAGGAGGAGGAGGTCTTTGGTGGGTTGGTGGCGATTTTGTAGCCAATGTAGGCGAGACCGGAGATGACTACGATGACTGAGATTCCGGCAAAGTCGAGGATGAAGTCGGAGGGGATGATTTTGACTGGGCCTTGGAAGGCGATGGCGCGGCGTGGGGTTTCGTCCTAAGAAGAGTGGTTGATGAGAATGGGAAGTTGGTGTTGGAAGGAAAGTAGACGTACAGCATCGAAAAAGTCAATCAAAACTACAAGGATGAGGTCTTGGGCTTCCATTTCTGGAGTGAATCTGAGAGGGAAGGAAGCTTGTTGCTTAGAGTCCAATCTAATGTTGAATCGTTGGGCGTCGAGCTGTTTATGTGATTTGTATCATTTCAGAAACTGATAAAGCCATAATTCTTGATGATACCTCGTGAATTGGCTTTGAAGTGTTTTTGGCTTCAGCAAAGTAACCAGAGATGGCAAAGACGGCAGTTGGGTGGGGAGCCAAGTTGGTGACGCCAACAACGACTTCGGCAGGCTCTCCAGACACAAACTCTGAATTAAAATATTTGATATTTAGACTATTGATTTGATGTATGCAGTGATTCATGGGTTTCGTAGTATTTTGAATCGACTCAGCGCCATAAGGCTCATTCGCCAGACAATCAGACTCCAAGATAGACATTCGCCAAGATAAATAGCTGTGTCAAACGAACAGCATATAGGCTGCATCAATCAGACTCCCCGCGAAAATCTTCAATGTCCAATTGCCACATCTAATTGACAGAGTTCCCCCATCCAATTTCAAAGAGTAGAGTACGGCCAATACTAACGAGAGTCCTTTGAGCCCGGGAAGACAGTATCAAATGCAAGCTCGTTCACATGCTTCTGAGCACCACCGTTGCGCAGAATCTCCTTGTTCATATTGACGAGGAAGTCGTCCTTCTCGGCACGCTGGGCCAGGACCGCTGTTCAGGGCGATGGGTCAGAAACACAACACACGTGGAACTACGAAGGTGCTAAGGTGGTTGGTACCGTACCGATAGCGAGGGAGAAGAGAGTGAGGAAGACGGCCTGGAAACGCATTGGGTTTTGTGGGTCAGAGTTGTCTGAAGAGAGAAAAAGAGGGGCGAAAAAAGATGTCGTCGTCCACAATCACCTCAGACGATGTCAACTATCTCGTGTATCGATACCTGCTTGAGAGTGGTTCGTGCTAGTCCTTGTTACTCTAGTTACTCTACATGTACCTAGGAGGAGCCATCTAACCTACCCTACTTGTACACAACCAAAGGCTTCACCCACTCAACCTTCGCCTTCGCCCAGGAAGCCGCCGTGCACACGCGGGACTACCTCCACCACCACGTGTCGCTGCCCTCGGCGTACCCGTCAATGCTCAAACCAGACGACATCAAAGGCGCGAGGGTTCCACCGGGCGCCCTCGTCGCCTTTCTGCAGCGCGGCCTTTTGTACCAGGAAGTCGAGACTCACTCGCTCGATGTGCGTTGGCGTTTGCGTTGCTTAAAACTCTCTCAGCCTTAAAATACTCAACAAACTCAACTCAGGACGGCTCCCATAAAAAGTGCTCTATCCCCTTCTCGCTCACTCAGCCACACGAATGTGTCGTTGAGTCTATTGTGCCGCCAGCTTCAACCGCGAGGGACTCTCAGGACGATGACTCGGATGCTGCGGCGCCTGCTTCAAAGAAGGCAAAGAAAAATACCACAGAAGACAAGAAGGACAGGAAAGAAGCGAAGCGGTTAGAAAGAGAGAAGCGGGCAAAGTCTCTGGGTGTTGACTGTGAGTATTGGGCTCCCTTTATTGGTGCTAGGACCTCAGACAACAAGTTGGACGCTGTATACACGCCAGAGTATCAATGGAAGCTCTTTATAGTGCTCATATATAGAGACTGCCGTCGGCTGGTCTGAGTCGTTCTGAGAGAGCATGAAGAAGAGCAAACGTTATGAGTAATCACGCACCACGTCAAAGCGGCATCAGACCCATCAATTAAGGATGCAGTAGAGCTATTGTAGTAGCAGTGAAATGGCAGGGCGAGTCAGGAGCGGCCCTCATCAACAAACGACGATGCAACCTCCCAAACACCCACCTTCATTGCCTTCAATCACTTTGCTAAATCAAAAAATGTGGCAGTGACAAATGAAGAAGACGAATCACATCTCGCAACAGCATCAGACGTGACTGTGTACCGACCTTCAGCAGAAAACGGCCAAACACCTGTCGGCGCTGTATATTGCGTCGGATGGAACCCTCGGTTCATGCTTCTTGCTGCTGGGTGAGTTCAATACTATTGTGTACCAGCATGGAATGCGCTGACACTCTCTCTTCTACAATCCGCAGTTCAGAAGATGGCAAAGTGCGGTTATGGCGGGTACCTTCCGACTCTTCCGACGGTATCATGACAGAATGTGCTGTAACGTTAGATCATGCTGAGCCTGAAGAAGTAAATGGCGTGACGAGTCTGGATTGGCATGTGAGTGTTTCGTCATCCCTATTGTACCTGGTCTCTTGGCTAACCTTCTCCTGCTTCAAAATAGCCACAAGGAATGCTTTTAGCAACAGGGAGTGTAACAGGAAGCGTCAAAGTGTGGACAAAGTCAGGTACCGTATCCTCGGTTCAAAAGTTACCGAATTCCGACTCAAACTTTTCTCTTCAACCTTTAAACCTTACCAGGAGAACTCAAATATACCATGAACCGACATACATCCACCGTCTTCACTCTGAAATGGAATAAAAAGGGTGACCTGCTGGGTACCGCAAGCGCTGATGCCCACGTTATGATTTGGGATGCATCGAACGGCGAGTTACGGCAACAATTTCAATGTCATGAAAACGCAGTCCTCGATCTCGATTGGAAAGACGACGTTACCTTTGCAACAAGTAGTAGTGATAAACTTGTCTACGTGTGTCGAATGGGATATATGGAACCAATCAAAGTATTTTCCGGACACACAGTAAGTCGATCCTTCCTATCCTCATGAGCATCAAAAGACTTCAACTAAGCACTCACGAACAGGCTGATGTAAACGGAATTCAATGGGACGCCACAAACCAACTCCTTGCCTCCTGCTCAGACGACCACTCCATCAAAGTCTGGTCAATGGACTCCTCAACACCTATACATACCCTCTCTGGCCACAAAATGGAAGTCTTCTGCCTCCGATGGGCACCTCACAACCCATCCGCCTCCACATCAACCACCTCCTCAACACCGCGGATCCTGGCAACAGGCTCCTTCGACTTCAGCATCCGGATATGGGACGTTTCAACAACAACAGGGAAATGCGTGCAAACGCTCGAGAAGCACACGTCGCAGGTCTCGGCACTCAGTTTCAGCGCGGATGGATACTTTTTGGCGAGTGGTGGGTTTGATAATGTGTTTAATGTGTGGCGGTGTCGGGATTGGGCGCTGGTCAAGAGTTTTAAGGGGAATGGGAGTGTGTTTGAGGTGCAGTGGGGTGTGAAGGGGGATAAAGTTTCAGTTTGCTTTAATGATGGGGTGGTGAGTTTTGTTTTCTTTTTTTTTTTTTTACGTTGACGAGTGTGATTGCTAAATGTAGTATAGGTCGCTGTTGTCCATCTTGCGGGGTTACGAGATCGATGAGGGATACACTGCAGTTTTTTCTCTTAATCATCGCTATTTTGGTTTTTGTACAGACTGTTGCTTTCTTTCTTTGTTGTTTTTTACCTTACACGCTGAAATTGTTTGGGGTTTGGGAAGAGTTGCTATCAAACTTTGGGTGGGTTAGTGATGGGGATTCTGGTTTGTGGTCGTTTTGCAAAAAGAGAGAGAGAAAGGGTTGGGAGAGTAACTATTTAAAACACCTTACATTCATATTTAATTTCCATTTTAAACTGTTGGTGAATCACGAAGGAATTAAGGGTGCTCAATGTATGTCAATAATTCTGTTCAAATACATTTCACCTCAAGATAAAGGTCAAGACCAAGATACTTGATTGTAGTTGAGAGATTATAGATACTCTTTCTGAAATAACGTTTATTTTCTGTTCAAATACCTGGATGCATTTTGTTAAAATCAAGCTCAGAACTCTAACTAGCCATGGACACATGCGGATGTGGCAGTAAACGGTTGTCAAATATGAGGAATAATCCTCGTACATTTGCCAGAGGTGCTTACAAGTGGGGAGACTTTCCTTTAAAAATACCAGATGGCGTGTCATTTTTGAAAAGAATGAACGCAGTAGCCAAGAACCCATATGTTCTTAAGTATGGAAAAGAGCACGGGTGCCTTAATTTCCAGAATTTGATGTACAAACGCCGAAACCTTAGGAACCCAGACTCTTCTCCATAACCAAGACATAATAAGGTCAGTTGCTTTGGCAATTGTTAATAAGAAACCTCTTGCATGAACAAATCTCATTTGAGGCAGGTTAGGTCAGGCAAAGGCCAGCCTAAAGGTAAGGCCAAGTAAGGTTGGGTAAAGTCAGGAAGCCCAAGAGAGTTTGATACTGAGTCTAGTTAGTTCAGGCCAAACCCGCAAACAGATTCAGACCACTTGTAATGAAGGGATTCAAGGAAATGGAAGAGGAGAGGGGGGAAGGGAGACGGATCCAACAACCCACTCTTAGCACCTGCCTTCATTTCACATGGTCAAGGGGAGCTCATTCAAGACACACGTGCCTCAGAACCAGGTGGAGCGCGAAACAGCCAGGGTCGTCACCCTAGGGATCCAGTCCGTGTGCTGGACCCCTTGGCCAGAGACGCCTACACACTCTGATCCCTTGAAGACAAGTGCAGTGAGAGAATGGAGGTTTTGGAAGTAGTGCAAAAAGGAAAAATGTATTCAAACTTTATACCCTCCCATCTGCCCCTTAAAAACAAGGTTCAACCCTAGACAGGCGAATTAGTTTTTACTGACAAGATTTTTGTCAAAACAGGCCCAACCTCCATTCTTATCTTCTGCCTAAGAGTTAAGCTCCAAACTGGGCCCGAAAAGCGAGGGTAAATTTTTGTGATTGTCTTATATAAAGCACATTGTGAGGCGGGATACCAAAAGAAAAATCTTGTACCAAACATGAGAGTGTCTGCAATTGTTTCTAGTGTTGTCGTTCTTTTGTGATAGTTCTCTTTCAATAAACTACTTTGTTCTTTTTCAAATCAAATCTTCCATTCAAATGTTCGCCCACCGCCTCCTTTCAAGGGCACCACCCGTTGTCCGCGTTGTCCATGTCCAAGGTGCCCAACAGACGCACGTGCGATCGCTGTTCATCCAAACAGCGCCGACGCCGAACGCCAATTCGCTCAAGTTCAGTCCGGGCGTGGCTGTTGTTGGATCGGCAAACACAACGATCGAGTTCACTTCGGCCCGCGCGGCGATGGCGAGTCCCTTGGCCAAGCGCCTGTTTCGCATTGACGGCGTGAAGGAAGTGTTTCTGGGCCCGGACTTTATCACTGTTACAAAAGTGGATGAGGCTGAGTGGCCGCTGTTGAAGCCTGTTGAGTAGCAGAGTAGAGTGGTTACGTTACTGTCTTACTTATCATGCATGTTTGTTTACTACCAGGATCTGTATGCTTCTATCATGGATCACTACTCCTCTGGTCAACCAGTCCTTGCTCAGGACTCCGGTGCCTCGTCAGCCGTGCCTGCTGATACAGTCATTCATCCAGACGACTCTGAAACTGTTGCCATGATTAAGGAACTCTTGGATACTCGTATTCGTCCTACTATCCAAGATGATGGTGGCGATGTCGAATTCATGGGCTTCAATGAGGAAACTGGCAAAGTGCTGTTGAAACTGAAAGGGGCCTGTAGGACTTGTGATTCTTCAGTTGTTACCTTGAAGAATGGTATTGAGAATATGTTGATGGTTAGTATTGTTGCGTACCTGAGCGTGGTTACCAGTGAAGCTCAATGCTGTCAAGCAAAGCCACAAGAATAGTGAGCGCAGCGGACAATTAATTGCGAAGTGAAACTGTTCTGGCGCAGCAAGAGCACGAGTGGAGCTCGTCATCTTCAGGCGAACCCGAAGAAAAAGTGAGCGCAGCGAACTCCCTTTCGCGAGGTAAATTGCGTGGCGAGAGTAAATTGCGTAGCGAGAGTACATGTGCAGCGAGAGCACAAGCGGAGCTCAGTGCCTTCAGTTAGTCAAATATAGTACTGGAGTTTTGAGCATTACTAAATTTATACTCCTCTACAGCACTACGTTCCAGAAGTAACAGTCGTGGAACAAGTATTTGATGAATTGGAGCAGCAATCACAAGATGAATTCAAGAAACTCGAAGAGGCTCTCAAGAAACAAATGAGCCCATAAGTCACTTAAGAATAAACCTGGTTGCATAATAATGCCAAGTTTTACAGTTATTCGTTGTCAGCTATCACATAGTTCAGTGATTTTTGGAAGCTCAAAAGCGTGATTGGTGGACTTCCTGAAATTAGAAAACTGCGCGTGTTCTCGAAGTTTTTTCCAAAAAAGCGCGTTTCCAGGAATATCACTTCTTTTCCAAAAACAGACAACTTTCTTCCACAATGCAGATTCAGTCGTTGCTGCTTATTGCCGCGACTGCCGCCAGGGTCTTTGCTGCTATCGACCCATCAGTTCCTACAGTTGGACAGCAACACCGTTACCGTGCTTTACCACGTGACTCGAACCTTGCTTTGGTTCCTGTCGATGGTTCTGAGTTTCTTGCTGGACAGGTTGAGATGTTTGGTTCTTCCTTTACGAACAAACTTATTAACCTCAATAATCAGAAATTCGACATTGCTTTGGAATGGCACTCTGAAGCCTTCAAGACAATAGACTTTTCTGACCTCGTCTTCACTATTAACGGAAAGTAAGTCAAGGACGTGATTGCAAACGTCCCCACTGTTTACACCAGTGTCTACAACTCCACTTATTTCAAGGACTCTCAATCCAGAGACGCCAAGAAAAAGACTTCCTTCTCCGTGTCCCGTGCTTCATGGCGATACCTCTCCCTTCCAGCTTCTGGAGAATACAACATCCAAGTCTCTGCTGGAGGTGAAAAAGTGAACGCAAAGTGGGTTGTCAAGGGTTCATCTACTCGTAAGGTCAAGAACACGCTTCTTTTCGTTGGTGACGGTATGGCGCCTACCATGATCTCGGCGGCTCGTTACATTTCACGAAACACGCGGTTTGGAAAGTTTGCGAATGGTGATGGGTTCCTTGAAATGGAGAAGTGGGATGGAATGGGTAAAATCTCTACCAATGGAATTGATGCTATTATTACTGATTCTGCAAACTCTGCGGCTACGTACTCTACTGGTCACAAGGTACTTCCTGTATTGAAACCTATTTAGAAAGACTGACCGTTAATTTTGGAATCTGCTATTTATAGGGATGGGTCAACACATTGAATGTGTATGCAGATACTTCCTCCTCAGATAATTTGGATGACGCCAAGGTTGAGACAATCACAGAAATTATCCGTCGAGTCCGTCCCAACATGTGTATTGGAATCGTAACCACAGCTTCAGTCGTCGACGCGACACCTGCTGCTTTCTTTGGACACACGCGTCAACGTGGCCAAGGGCAAGTGCTCGTTGATCAGGCGTTGAACGGGTTCAAGCACTTGGTACAGAACGGAACTACCAACACCTGGACTGAAAAGGGAGAGCCTATGCCATGGGGCCCAGCCGTCAAGCCAGATGTTTTGCTGGGAGGTGGTGGTGAATGGTTCAAGGGAAGTTTGGCTGTGAACTCAACTGACTACTACGCTGCATTTGCTGCTGCTGGATACGCCGTCGCGTATGACAAGAACGACTTGGCTGCTGCTACTTCTGCTCCACTTCTTGGTATTTTCCATAAGGGACACATGGATACTTGGTACGAACGCGCTTACAACACCAAGTCCCTTGCCATCAACCCTGATTCATCACCAAAACTCGACAAGACTACTGCCTACAACCAGCCAGGACTTGAACAAATGACTTTGAAGGCTATTGAGCTTATGGAGAAGAAATGTACTGACGGATGGTTCTTGTTATCTGAGGCTGCTGCTGTTGACAAGTCAATGCACCCAATGGAGTAAGTTTCTGTACTTTTATAATTAATTTGTATTAACACTTATTTTCTTAGCTATGACCGTGGATTGGCTGATTTGCTCGAGTTGGACCGTACTCTCAAGGCCGTCAAGGCTTTACCATCTGCTAAGGACACTGCCATCTTTTTAACTGCTGACCACGCGCAAGGATACGATGTCTATGGATCTGTCGACTTGGAATATTTCCGTAAAGCCACACAAGACGATTCCCTCAGTGCAGACGGAACTCCTAATGGAGCAGTACCAGCTGGAGCCAACTGGCAAGCTGAGCAACGTAATGCCATTGGAGTGTACAACGATGCCGGTTGGGTTGACAATGTTTTGGATGAAAATGGGCTTCCAACCAAGTTTACTGCTGCTCGATACAGATTGGCGGGAGGCAAGGTCGATATGCCGAACATGGTTGAGAACTTTGAGGTTAAGGAGCCAGGAACTCAGAGTAGTGATGGTATCAACTTTTCTCCAACCAACCCATTGACTCGTAACCCGGCTGTTGGATATGTGAATGGAACCAAGATTATCAAGGATGCTTCTGCTGTATACGTTAATGATCCACACGACTCCAACAGCGGAACAGGATTGAACAGAATTCCAGGAAACTTACCAATCACCAGTGGTACGACTGTCCACACTTTGCAAGCCGTTGATTTGTACTGCTACGGAGCTGTTGCCACTTCTTGCAGAAAGACTATGGACAACACTGAATTGTTCTTCTTGATGGCGAATGCACTTGGTCTTGGCGACAAGCCATAAAGCTTTCTTTGCATATTTCTGTTTTTAACTATTTCAAACGAACTTAATCTTATGGTTCTCTTTTCCTTGAATAATATCTATCGATAGCTGGTTTTATTCCGTTTCCAAAATAACTTCAACATAGCTGCAGCTGATCGATGCACTTCTTGCTAACGATACACTCAGAATTCTTTCCACATGGTTGAGCGCAAGCCTTGTAAGCAGGGCACCGTTTCATTTCACAAATATTGGCTTCTTTGACACACTTGCGAATCAAGTGAACGTCGTTTACTTCCTCACTGTGCTTAATGCACAAAGCTGCGGCAGTACTGCAGTGATCATGGTGGTCTTGCACATTTCTACGAGAGTTTGATCCAGCGATTCCGTTTACGAGGGTGATTTTGTGAGCAGGTACAAGTTGGGCAGCGTTGGCAATGGCGGCGGACACAAGGAATACAAGCGCGGATGATACTTTCATGATGAGTTTTTTTTGAATCCAAAACGTGCTTGTGTCTCTCTTGGCGTGGAGGATTTCGAATCCAGAGCCACCTATTGCCCGAATCTCTTCGTCAGGCTTTTGCATGGCTGACGTTTTATAAAATATTGCATTCTAAGATATTTAATATCTGAGAAGGTTAACGACGGATCTCTTTCTTTCTTTTTCATTTCCTCTTTGTTTCATCCACAAAATGAGAGTGTTCACGCCATCCAACCAGAACCGACTGACGAACGTATCGATTGTTCGCTTAAAGAAAGGAGGAATCCGATTTGAGATTGCCTGTTACAAGAACAAAGTCAAAGAATGGCGGTCCGGTGTTGAGACAGACATCGACAATGTCCTCCAGATCCACTCAGTGTACATGAATGTTTCCAAGGGTCAAATGGCATCGCAGGAAGACCTTTCGAAGGCGTTCAAGACAGACGATGTTGAAAAGATCCTGCTTGAGGTCAGTTTACTTGTTTGGAAGCGATGACAGGTTACTGATCCACATCCTTTCTTCCCTCTTCCTTCCCTCTTCCTTCCCTCTCCAGATCCTCAAAAAGGGTGAACTGCAAGTTGGTGAAAAGGAACGTGCTGCAGAAAGCGAGTCAATGTCAAAGGAGATTGCAACAATCGTCTCACAAAAGTGTGTGAACCCACAAACAAAACGGCCTTATCCTGTCTCAATTATTGAAAAGTCCATGGCCGAACTCCACTTTTCAATTTCTCCAAATAAGAGTGCGAAACAGCAAGCTCTCGAACTCATCAAGCAATTGCAGGAAAAACAAATCATTCCTATTGCACGTGCTCAAATGCGGCTCCGAATTGTTCTTCCCGGA
The DNA here is from genome assembly GCA_002104985.1 of Rhizoclosmatium globosum. Taxonomy (NCBI): domain Eukaryota; kingdom Fungi; phylum Chytridiomycota; class Chytridiomycetes; order Chytridiales; family Chytriomycetaceae; genus Rhizoclosmatium; species Rhizoclosmatium globosum. The sequence goes on along the minus strand of MCGO01000118.1, from coordinate 10,647 downwards.
AAAGAATCCAAGAAGTTGAAGGAAAAGATTGGGTCATTCATTGCTGCTATTGAGGATGAAGACTTTTCTGGGGATGTCTATGAAATCTTGTGCTCTGTGGATCCAGGTCAATATCCATCTCTCGTTGAAATCGTGAGTGCGGAAACAAAGGGAAGGGGACAGGTTGAAGTCCAGACTGTGCAGAATATTGCCGACGGAGATGAGAATCTTTGATTTGGAATCGCGAATATAGTAACTATTTACCATCATCTCTTTTATTTGTCAACACAACGGTGGAACGTCAGGATCATCAGTGAATTCTTCAGACGCGCTAGGAATACTCTTGTCAACAACAAACTTCATGTCCACAATCTTTTTTGGCATTTCTGCATCAATCGTTCCAAACAATCGCTCTTTACGACGATTCTTTTCTGTATTGGTCGGGGCGTTGGATGCAGGCGTGACGACATTTTTTGTTCGTTGTGACTTTGCAACGTCCTCCACATCCAAATCATTAGGTGCACTCGATTTCACCATTGTAACCAACAAGTTTCCTGAAGCCTTGCTTCTTTCGCACAGCACTTGGTTTGGTCTCACTTCATCGTCGAACGTGACGGTGAGAACCTTGTTTTTGATGACAACCTGAATGTAGTTGGGTTTGACGTTCACATCTATCAATGAAGAGTCCAAAAACTTGGATATTTCAATATCAAGAAAGACGGCGAGGTCATTGGACCACCTGTGGAATTCCCATTTCCCTTCATTCTTTTGCAGAACACGACCATCACGGCCATAAGAGACGGTCGTGTCTGCAGGTTTGGGCGGCTTCGGTTTTGATGGATCCTCACGAGGCGGTCCGTTCATGGTTTCGATTTCTTTTGCAGTTTGGCGTCGCGTTTCTGGTGTGTATGGAATGGGCTTCGTCTTGAATTCGTGTTTCAACTTTTCCAAGTCTTCAGGACTAGTTCTTTTCATTAAAACAGAAGTTAATTTTGAGCACAAACCTGGCGGCGGCAGTAGTCGGATCAGTTTTTGTTTGTAGATTCTCTTCTCTTGTTTCAGTATTCGTCCGTTCATTCCTTTCTTTCACCAAACGCGCTCTGATTGTATCATACACTTGAGCCGCGGCGATTCGTTCAGATTTCTCGATTTCTTTTCCATCGAGCATCTATTGGAGTTAGTATTCTTCTTAAAAACTGACACTCACCTTCAACTGCGGAAGCGTTACAATGGCAAACTCTCTATAGCCATCAACTTGAGTGCAGGGATTTCCAACTAAGAACAAGTCACGAAGCATGATGTTATCTTTCAAAGACTCCAAATCAAGGGGGTCTGACACAAAGTTGACTGTCAAGTCCAGTTTCCTCAGAGACTCGCATTTCTCTAGGTTTTCAATCTTCTTGATGTTATTTAAAGCTAAATTCAAGTACTGAAGCTCTTTAAGCTTGTGGAGATTCTCTGATGTTTATTTAGTTTAGGAGGCAAAACAATCGAACTCACCAATCTTGTTAATTTGATTGTTCTGGAGATATAAGATCTCTAAGTGACGGCAATAAACATCGAGATTCTCAATCTTTTCGATGTCGAATTGGTGCAGTGTCACTTCTTTTAGAGTTGACAGCTCTCCATCGTTATGCTCAGCGCGTCTTCTCAGGAGCTCCTGTGTGACTAAACTTGATCAGCGTATATTCAAACATGCTCAGAGATACTCACTGATTTTCTGCTGTCTGTCCTGTGGCATTTGTTTAAACTCGTTTTTTAGATCGACAAATTCAACAGCAGTTCTTATGTCACAGGCAGCAACCCGAGCCGCAACTAAAACGGGCGGGAAGGGTGAAGTTCCCTCTGAAAAGGGGTGTTTGCACCACCTGAAGGTTTGGAATCGGCAATATTCCAAGTTTCAAACCTAATATCCTCGCCACAGTCGTGTTCAAGATGTCGAAAAAGATTGCTCAGCTTACAAAAGTCATTTATTATCTCAATACAAAGAACGAGGATCATAATGTCGAGATTCAGAGTCTTATCGACGCGTATGAAGACGAACTAACTGAGGTGTTACTGATTTGAGAATCACCAACATTCTTATTCTTTTACGACCTTGAAAGGCCATTAAAGATGGAACTAACAAGATAACTGAGTTAAAACTTGGATTGGAGATGACAGAAGCCAAGGTTATTGAAGCTGAGAAACAAATTCAGGTGTGGATTTGGTGTTGATCAAACTCCTTTTCACCATGATTTTATGAATTTCGATAGCAATACGTAAAAACAATCGAGTCGAAAGAAGAAGAACTGCGAACTTGCTACAATCGCGAAGAAACGCTTAAACAAGAAATGGAACATATGGAAATGTATTTTTATCTATTTGCGATAACCCCATCGGCTAATCTAATTCAAGGAAAACTACTTCAGCTATAGAATCAAACCTTAGAGAAATGCAAGAACTCTCTAGATCTCAACAACTCGAAAGTGAACAAAATTTGGAAGTGAAATACGTCCAATTAAAAGAACGCCATAAAGCCGAAGTAATACCACTAATCTCCCTTGGCTTCAGTAATAATACGAATTATAGATGAACAAGCTTCAAGAGGAAAATGAGAAGGCAACGAAAGGACTGATGGAAGACATGAAAAATATGCAGACCCAAGCCAAAGAGAATCTTTCAAATATGATGCGACAGGCAATACAAAAGATTCCTCTACTTTTATTCTCTAATTTAAAAACGTAGATGAATGATCAACAGCAAACGCTTCAACGAGAGATGGAGCGAATGAAAGCAGAACACGATTCAACAATAACTGCCATGGAGAAACAACATTCTAGTACTCAGAAACAACTTGAAGACGATCTTGAGCACATAACGAAACGATACAAGGACATAACAGAGACACTTGCCAATGTTCAGTTTGCAGCGAAACAGTAAGACGGTTCAGTGAACCAAACATTAGGTATTTAATAAGTTAAAACAGGCAAAAGACTGAAATTCAAGATTTGAACGATGCCATAGTCAAAAAGGACAAGTTTGTGAATGAGGCACAAGGGAAATTGACGGATTTGACGGACAAACTGACGGAAACCAAACAAGTGAGCACGACAATATCTTGAAGTTAGTATTTGTTTATTCGAGAATTGTTACTAGGACTTGGACATTTGTACCTCAAAGTTAAACGAAGCTGGTCAGTTCAACCATCCCACCATTATGATGATATTCAACCAAACAATCAAATAGACATCAAAGTTTTGGAACAAGATGCAGAGCTTCGAAAACGGGCTGAGCAACTATTCGAGCTTGAAACGGACTTCAAAAAGTGTAGTGATGAGTTGGAAAGCACTACTTCTGAGTACAGAAACTTGCAAGCAAGTTTTGAGTCCGCACAACAGTAAGCCAATTGTTAATTTTTACGTTCAAGCTCTTTATTTACTCTCACATAAAAGCGAAATCAATGAGCTCAGCGCAACATTATACGACACCAACAAATCCAAGGCCGAAATGGAGATTGCAAAGGTGGAAGCAGGTAACTATTCTATCGATTATATTTCAACGATAAATCTTGAAACTCCCTATTCTAGAAAGGCGAATGGTGAAACTCGAAGATGACTTGAAGGAGCTGGAAGCCGAATTGACGCAGGTACGTGCATTCCAACATTTTTGCGAATCAGCGTCAATTAATTTTGACTGATTCAGAAAATGAATCAAGCATTAGCAGACCAAGAGCAACGAATGCTTGAAGAATCCGAACAAAAACTTATCGAAACAGTATCCACAATCCACTCAGACTACAAAGCCCAGCTCGAAGAAAAAGACGCCGAAATGGTCAACACAGTCGCCAAACACAAGACTGAAATCGAAGGCTGGACTCTCCGTCTAAACAAGGAAAAAGACAACTTCATGGAAATGAAAGCATTCATGCAAGACCAACTTGATAAAATGGAGGAAGCCAAAAATGTTGTCAAAGAGAAACTGGAAGCTGCCATGAAAACGATTCAAGAGAAAGTGAATGAAATCCAGGTTCAGACTCGAACAATCAATGGACACGTACAAACTATCAAAGGGCTTGAGACGGATAAGGCGGATTTGTTTCAGAAAATGGTCAAGATAGATGATCAGATTCGTGGAGAGTTGAATGATCAATTCCGGAAGGAGAAGATGGAGTCTGAAGAGAAATGGTAATTATCGGTACTGTGATTGGAAGCTGAGTCTCTTACACAACCTTCAGGGAAATATTCCATGCAACTGAGATGCAGAAGCTTAAGGACCAGATGACACACGAGCATCACATGGAATTGATGGTTAAGACATTCTTTTGAACGGTACAAAATACTAACGACATCAACTGAAAGGCTGCTATCGAAAAAACGGAAACCGAATACAAAGAGCAAATCTCCGTCATGGCGAACGACAACGCTCTCCGAATGGAAGATGCAACGCGCGTCCAAACAACACTCGAAGACCGTATCATGGGCTACGAAATCAACATCAAAATGCTCACCAAGGGCGTGGCAGACCTCAAAGAAGACCAAGCCCGTAAACTCGCTGAATTAAAAGAACAGCATCAGAAATTCCTTGAGAAGGAGAGGAAAAACTTTGAGTATGAGATCAATGCGAAGGAGACGCAGTTGAAAGTCGCGAGTACGATTGCGTTGGGGAATTTGGAGAAGAAGCATGTTGCTGCTTTGGAGGAAGTTGAGGCTCTGCATAAAAAGGCGATGGATGATTTGAGGAATACGAATACTAAGAATGCGTTAGCTGCTAAGAAGGTATTGTGGAGTTGTTTCGCTTCTACTGTGTTAATGTTGGGTATTAGGATGCTGAAACAAAACTGTCGAATGAAACTGTGAGACTGAAGGGCGTTCATGCAGATGAGATGAAGGCTCAAGCCGAAAAGAACTCGGAAGAATTGGCAAATACGATTCTTCAAATGAACATGCAACGCATTGCAGAATTAAAGGAGCAGGCGGAATTGCATCAACAGGAGATTGACAAACTGAACTACAAAATAGCAACTTTGAATGAGGAGATTGTTCGAAGAATTGTAGGTGACGTGAAGTTTGTGAGCTGATTAATGAGAAATTTGTGAAAGGGTGTGGAAGGTGACTTCTCTCGAAAAGTCTTCCAGCTTGAATCGGATATTGTCAAGCTCAAGGATCAAATCTCCATGAAGAGTGCCGAAATTGTTAAACTGCGGTCGGTGTCATGCTCCACTTCAATACCGAACTGAAAGCCTTTCTTAACAGCGATCGCCACATAATTGCTCTCGATACTCAGATGGAAAACTTACTTCGAGAACATGACGCCAAAGTATTCAATCTCAATGAGGAGCATATTATCGAAGCCAACAAAATGATCAAAGACTTTGAGCAGGCTCAAGACTTTTTGAGGAAACAGATTGCGAATCAACAGAAACTGTAAGGAATACGAAGGATGATGGTGTAACTAACGCAGTGCATTAGGCTGGAAGAGGCTGCACTCAAGTACATCAACCGCGAATCTCGTGAGGACGATGTCAAGAAGATTGCAGAGTTAGAGGAAGATATCAAGCGAAGGAAACGGAAAGCCCACACGCTGATGGTAGTAGCCTTGTAACCATCAAAAGACCAACTAAACCTGTTATACACCAAACTCAGGAAGAACTTGAATATTGTAAGCTCGAACTCTCAAATCGTGAGGCCAACTTCAACAAAATCTTCAACAAACATCCTCTCGTGGGTGTAATGCAAAGTGTGGGCACGTTTGGGAACAATAACCGAAAAAGCACTGGCAGGAGTTGGGTTTCAGAATAGAAAGAGTGAGTCCAAGTTGCCTCCACTTCCACTGTATTCTCCTTCTATGACTCCGTTACCGCCTGCGTTGCAAACTGTTGGGTTAAGTAGGTCATCGCCGACACATAATCAATCAGCACCAGCTATTAATTGAGGCTGAAAGAGAAGGGAGTTTGTTGTTTGGAGAGTGATACAGTAAATGAATGGGATCCAGTCATGTAAAAAATACTTTGGTTGATTTATATACTTTGTAAATAAGTCGATGCCAGAAGAATGCCAGTCCTTTGGAAGAGCAAAAACTGTCATAATGAAACATAGATGACCTGAGCAGGGCTTCCAGTGAGCCATAATAATATTCCATCCAAAATCAGTGTCTAAACGTCTCTATAACTTTTTGACAAGACTCCTGTCAAATAGGTACATGGCACCTGAAGCAATTGTAGTTCCGACAACGGATGCGCGTAAAAGTTCGAGAGCAACATGATCAATAGGAACCCCGTAGACAGGAGCAGCCAAAGTACCATACATGAGAACTAGTTGCAACAGAGTATTCGCTTTTGATATTAAAGGTGGATGTACTTCTGCTGAAGGCAGAGAAACATCCCAATACCGTGACCATGTTTTCTGTTTGGAGTTGATGTAAGTTTTTCCGGATTCATCCTGATGTATACGCGCCACATACCGGTGCTGGAAGTGTAGTATATCTGTACACCATGGTACCCAAGACCAAACCGACATCACGACCAATAATTAGAGCAGCCAAAGGAACTATATTTTTTGGGGTGTTAGTTTTTTAGATTCTGTCAATGCCATCCATTCTAATTCCACTATCCATTCTTCTTCTACATACGTTGCTAATCTCGTCTGTACAGGCTCCCTTCAAGATATACTGTTCACAACGGCCACTATTCTCTGCGCTCTGTCCATTCCTTGAGCTCCGCCTGAAAACAACGAGCTCCGCTCGTGTTCTCGCTACGCCATGAATCCTAGGTACTCGCTTCGCGATATACTATTCGCTACGCTTACTACTCTTATATCTTCGCCAGATTCGCTCGTGCTCCCGCTCTATGTACTTTCACAGACACGTACACGAAAGAAGACCGGCATCACAAAGAGAAATAGTGAGGACAGTCATGAGAATCTTGTCAGCGGCGGGATCAAGGACGGTACCAAAGTGAGTCTTCATGTTGAATCTGCGAGCAATAAAGCCATCGAGGCCATCTGAGACAGCGGCGACGGCAAGCAGAGAGAGAGCCAAAGGGTACTGATGAGCCGAGATGTAGTAACCAATGACAGGCGATGCACAGATACGGGCAAAAGTGATTGCGTTTGGGATTGTGTAAATGTTTTCTTTGTTGGCGAGCATGAGGGAGAAGGAGAAGGAGAAGGCGGCGAGGACAGCGGCAGTCGCAGAGAAGCCGAAGCCGAAAAGAAGCGACTTTGAAGTGGGTGATTTGAGGCGATGACGCGGAAGAGAGGTCTTCTTAGTAGGTGGAACATGTTCTTTGCGAGAAAGTAAACAAAACCAACAAAAACCAAACAAATGCTTCTTGGGTCAACGGATCGCACTTCGACGATCGCGTGGTCACCATCCGTGTCCGTGTCCTCGATTGGCACGCCTCTTCTTGCCGCGGCGACTGTTGCGGGCGCCCTCGATGCCTCGTTTTCTACTTCGACAACACTCGAACTACTCGACCCACTCAACGACTTTAAAGTACTGGGCTCGGTTGCTGCCGCTGCGAGGTATCTACTTGACTCTGTTTGTTGTGTTTGTTTGACAGGCGACTTGGTGCATCTACCCCCAATTTATTGACTGACTCCCACTCTCTGTCTCTCAATACAGATTTAACCGCCTCGCTTGGGGTCCCTCGCCTGACCCCGTCAAACGTCCAATGGGTATCTTGGCTGGTGGTCTCGAAAACGGTGAAATGGCGCTCTGGGATCCCCGCATCATTCTTGACAACTACTCCAACAAGGCCTCACATGACCCTTTCATCATGAAACCCGTCAAACATAAAGGTCCTGTCAAAGGCCTGGATTTTAATCCGGTCGATTCAAAGTTCTTGCCTCCGGTGCTGCTGATGGAGAGGTAACGAAATTGTGACGTGGCATACTACGACTTTCGAAGTGACATGCGCAAGCGAGAGCACGAGCGGAGCTCGTTGCCGTAAGCCGAAGCTAATTGTTAGTGAGCGAAGCGAACTGGCTTTCACGAAGTGAATTGTGTTCCAAGAAGACTTGTGAAGCGAGAGCACGAGCGGAGCTCGTTGCCGTCAGGCGAAGCTAATTGTTAGTGAGCGAAGCGAACTGCTTTCACGAAGTGAATTGCGTAGCGAGTTCACCTTGGCCGTCAGGCGAAGCTGGATCAAAGTGAGCGCAGCGAACATGTCTTCGCGTAGCGAATAGTGCAATAAGGAAAACTTGCGAAGCGAGAGCACGAGCGGAGCTCGTTGCCATCAGGCGAAGCTAATGTTAGTGAGCGAAGCGAACTTGCTTTCACGAAGTGAATTGGCGTAGCGAGTTCACGAGCGAGTTCTTGGTCGTCAGGCGAGCGAAGCTGGATCAAAGTGAGCGCAGCGAACTTGCTTTCGCGAAGCGAATTGTGTTCCAAGAAGATTGTGAAGCGAGAGCACGAGCGGAACTCGTTACCGTCAGGCGAAGCTGGATCAAAGTGAGCGCAGCGAACATGGTTTCGCGTAGCGAATAGTGCAATAAGGAAACTTGCGAAGCGAGAGCACGAGCGGAGCTCGTTACCTTCAGGCGAAGCTGGATCAAAGTGAGCACAGCGAACATGTCTTCGCGTAGCGAATAGTGCAATAGGGAAAACTTGCGAAGCGAGAGCACGAGCGGAGCTCGTTACCTTCAGGCGAAACCATAGAAAATAGTGAGCAAGCGAACTCCCTTTCACGAAGTGAATTGCACAAAATTCCGTCAGGCGAAACTAGTACCCTGAAATTTCAGGGATACTGAGACTAACTCATGACAATAGCTCTTCATTTGGGACTTGACCAACCCATCAAAACCATACTCCCCAGGAGCTCGTTCAACTCGTCTGGAAGATGTTACGGCAGTCTCATGGAACAGATTATATATACATTTGGCTTCGGCTTCAAACAACGGAAAGCACTGTTATCTGGGACTTGCGAAACCGTCAAGAAATCGCTGCCTTTTCTCACCCATACGGTCGCAAGCAGATTTTAGTCTTGCATGGAACCCTGATTCCGTATGTTACCTTGTTAGGAAATATCAAGGAAACTAATACTTTAAACAAACCTTCAGCCAACACAAATCGCAACAGCCAGTGACGACGACACTGCCCCCGTCATCCTCATGTGGGATCTCAGAAACTCGCGCGCCCCCGAAAAAGTTCTCACCGGTCACTCAAAGGGTGTCCTTAACCTGTCTTGGTGCCCCAAAGACAGCAGTCTCCTCCTCAGTTGTGGAAAAGATAACCGCACAATCGTTTGGGACCCTAGCTCAGGCCCTGAAGGAAAAGTCATTGGAGACTTGCATCGCAGCAGAAACTGGAAGTTTTCGAGGCACAATGGTGTCACCGAAACCCAGACTTAATCGCCGTTGCTGGATTTGATGAACCATCAGTGTTCACAGCTTACAAGGATCCGGAAAGTCCGATGATGGAACTGCCGCCGCCGCCGCAATTGAAGCCGAAGTACAAGGCCTCCTTGAGTCAGGACCCTCACGCGTTCATTACAGGCGGTGGATTCGGAAGTTTACAACCACAACCACAAACTACTCAAGTAGTAGACTCGAAATTCTCGCTCCGCATGCCGCCAAAGTGGTTGCGAAGACCTGTGGGTGCTTCATGGGCTTCGGAAACCGTCTCGTTCGTTTCTCAAACACACGGTTACCCGATGGTACTTCCCGACACACTGTGTCCATCCGCCCCGTTGTCAGTGAACCTGCCTTTGTCAACCGAGCAGCAGAACTCGAGCGCGTAGATTCAACAGGCGCTATCCAAGAGTTTATCACGTATTGTCAGTCTATGGCGCAATCCGACGGTGGAGCTGTATTTCCGGAGAAGATCGTGAGTTTGGCGATTCTTGGGTGTCATGTTTGAGACGGGGAGTCGTGAACAGTGTTGCAGTTCCTTGGGTTTGATAAAGCTGAAGTTGCGGGGACTGAGAAGTTGGCGGCTCTTTTGAAAAAGTTGTTGATTTCTACGGAGGTGCAGCAAGAGGAGCAGGTTGAAGGAGTTCCTGCGGCGGTGCAGGATCAGTACCACGGCGATGTGAATGGTGAAGGTGCTGTCGAAGGTGATGATTTCACTTTGATTGCGGCTCAGAACAAGGCTGCTCCACCGGCCCCAGCTCCAGCTCCAGCTGTCCCATTCAAATTGTACTCTTCTATTCCAGGAGAATCGAGCGACACTGACGCGCTGATCACTAAAGCTTTGGTCCTTGGAAACTTTGAAACTGCAGTCCGCATCTGTTTCGGTGCTAACCGTCTCGCTGACGCCCTCGTGTTTGCTATCAGTGGAGGAAGCGAACTCATGGCATACGCGCAGGCCGAGTACTTTAAGCGTCTCAGAAATGAAAAGAGTTACATCCGTGTGTTGAACGATGTTGTTCAAGGCGATTTGGTTGATATTGTCGAGAATGCCCAGATTGATGGCGGAGATGCGGATTGGAAGGACCTGTTGGCCTTGATTTGCACGTATGGACGGACTGAAGAGTTGGCTGGGTTGTTCAGTGCTTTGGGTCGTCGATTGGAAGCGATTGCCACTGCTCCTGCTAGTGCTGCTAGTTTAAAGACTATTGACTGGAAAGCACGGGAAGAGAAAAAGTTTGGCGCGGTTCTTTGTTACCTCGTTGCTGGAGACTTGACCAAGGTTTTGAATATCTGGGCGCTCCGTGAATCAGAGGAGGAGAAGTTGTTGAAGACTGTCAAG